>FIZT01001341.1:0-15658 GCA_900065295.1 Paracoccus marginatus
GAAACAAGTTTTGTGTGAAAACTGATGACAAAATTGCGTATTTTCAACAGAAAAACGAGTCTAACTCAGGAAGTTGCAAAGAGAGCAAAAAACTAAAATAGATGGGTATGCACTACACCTAAACACAACTGTATGCATAGGAGAGAACGCGGAATACAGCGGAATCCATGTACTTTTATTCCAAAAATGTCTTACGTTTCACTTCAAAAGTAGTTATGCTTATAGGCCAATAACTTTTCAAATAATTGTAATGGGTTAAAACCGACTAGAGGAGGTGGAAGTACTTGCTCCGAGGTATCTATTCCATTTTTTGAACATTTAAAAATAATAATTTGAACATGAATTACACGCATTTCAAAATGACCGTAACGCCCCATGAACCACAGTACACCGCGTCGTGACAGTTTGTCGCCTCGTTCCGGGCATCAGGGTAGAGATATGGGTAATCGGCTACGTGTTTCATAGACACCTATGTGTACTCTATAAGACGCCATATTAAAACAGTTCGCCAGAAGCTATTCATTTTTTTTGAATTTCAGTCGTTGTTGAGGGGTCTGTAGCCCTATGTGCAGCCCCAGTTGACTAAATACCTACATTTCAGTCAATAAATCAACCCAGTCCGATGCGATGGGTAATTCATGATCTCACACACGGCAAACTATTTCCACAAGATGAAGGTCGATTTCCACTCATTATAAATTTTATTTTTAGATGCATAGAATATATCTTGTATGTACTCGTAGGTACATAATCGACAGATCGTGCTTTTAAATAAGATAGATACTCTCAGTTATTTTTCAACAGCAGCTCTATGAAGACTACATCCCAAAGACTGAATAACGATTCCAGCTCATAAAAATGAAATAAATTATCTCTATTAATAACAGTTGGTACAAAAAAATCACACATCAGAAGGTAAATCTAAATCTACGCCGGTATGTTGCGTAGATGGTTCGACTGAGAGGCGTTTCAAAAACGGAGCTCTTTTCACTCCGCCAAACAGTAAAGCAAAAATATTTCTAACTTTTTGAACAACGTCGAAATAACTCTTATATTTTTCGTATAAATCAACGAAAGTGCTCTTCTTTACGCCATAAGCTAAAACCGTAATCAACCCGTGAGACGCTGACAACAACGTATTAACTTTCTTCAGGGCTTCAACACCACTAAACGAAAACAAGTAGAAGAACCACTGCATATCCATGGTGAGAGCTAATTTGACGAAAAGTTGAAAAAAATTATTATGCGACGTCGACTTCACATTGCCACGTTTGCTCAGATAAATATGATAGCAGACGTGAATAAATAAGGAAATATTAATGCAGATGATGACGCAATTGATGAAAAACACGTACAGACCTATCGGCGACTCTGGTACGCTTAGACACGGACGGCGTATTTGAAATCCCGCAATGGTAGGACAATGGTTAGGAATATTTACAAATTTCCTGTAATACATTGTGAGCGGTATGACCGGCAGAGGAACGATCCAACAAAGTAGGCAATAGGTGACGAACCTTCTCAGATGGCTTTTACCCGATAGACTCTGAAACTTGACCGATAGTCGGCAAATTACGTTCCATAATTCGTAAGACATGGCTAAAAACCATACGAAATGACTGAGGAAAAAGTAGTTCATCGCTTCTTCTGTAAATAGGCACCATCTGGGATGTCTGTGCATTTCAAACGCCCAATACACCAACAGCATCGTGATGCAATAAGCGTACGTCATCTTATCCGTCAGACTCTGAAGTTTTTTCCTATCACAGTTGATGACCAGTAAAAAGATAATGGAACATGTCGAAAGCCGACTTAGCAATACTTTCACAACAGTCAAGATTTCATTTTTATCGGGTAATTTGGTGCCACAAACGTAGATAGTGTTTTTAATGGCGGTCTTATTAGTGTATTCGGTTTTGTCAAAAGTTATATCGTATTTTTTCAAAAAAATACCATCATTTTCCGTGAAAATCACCTCATCGTCGTGTTTCGAGAGGAAATTATTCATCAAACACGGGTCTCCGGTATGGGCAACAGAATAAACACAAGTTCTGATACGGTTATTCATCTCCGAACGAAATTTCTGATAGAAATCCAGCTCTTTTTTTGGATTAATCAAATTCGGCGGTAAATTGTACCGGTCCAGTTTGATAACATTTTGATCTGAGAATCGTTCTCGCTGACTAACATCTGACCTGCAGTATCTCACCGTTGATCTCACCCTAGCTGGCATATTCGCGTACAAACTGCATTCGTAAGTTGAATCATCGAATTGAGAAATCAATCTTGAATCGTTTTCAGCGTCCAGGTGGGAAAGAATCATCTCACGGTTGGCCATCTCAGAATAGATATCGCCAACCAAGTCGGAAGCATCATTTGAAATCTCCTGATCGGCAGTCTTTGTCATCTTGTAGTATAACACCGGGTCCCAAATATCGAATCGTGTCTCGTTATTGCAAACAGCGCAGAATGAATTGGCATAGGTGATGTTGCTCGTCCAGCTAGTTACACGCAATACCAAAGAAATATCGTGAACAGCTCCGGAATCGACCGAGGTCTCGCATTTGAAAACGGTCTCCAACTCGGAATACCCAGATGGGCACTTGTTCACAATGTAAATATTCCCATCGAAGGGAGTACTGACGCAGGTGAATTCGGAATGACTATCAGGAAATTCCTCGTGGTGGATGGAATCCTCGCAGCAGTCTTTATACATCGAACAATTCTCATCACACATGCAATTTCTTGTTCGCAGATCCTCACCGGGGTCACTGACGCTGTTGGTGGAAACCTCGTGACATGAGCTAGCTTGGTTGAGAAAACTGGAACAAGCGATTTGAAGGATTTAATAAAATTAAGCTGAGACCAACAAAAATGGAGTAAAATTTCGTTAAAAATTGAAAAAAAAACATTTCTGAGCAATTTTCAAAAGTTCTGGGTGCAGGTCAATTTTTACGTGTTTTTAAAAAATTGGCAGATGACCTACGAAAATGGGATGGAATTTCGTTAAAAATTAAAAAAAAAATTTTGAGCAATTTTCAAAAGTTCTGAGTCCAAGTCAATTTTTGAATATTTTTTGAAAATTGACTAGTCACTACAAAAGTGGGATAGGATTTCATTATAAATTAAAAAATGAAAATTTTTGAGCAATTTTCAAAAGTTCTAGGTCCACTTTTGAGTGGTTTTTAAAAATCAACAAATGACCTACGAAAATGGGATGGAATTCCGCTAAAAACCAAAAAAGCAAAAATTTTTGAGCAATTTACAAAAGTTCTGGGTGCAAGTCAATTTTTGAATATTTTTTAAAAATTGACAGATGACTTACGAAAATGGGATAAAATTTCGCTAAAAATTAAAAAAACAAAAATTTTTTGAGAATTTTTAGAAAATTTGGGTCCAGGTCAATCTTCAAGTTTTTTTAAAAAATTGACAGATGACCTATGAAAATGGGATGGAATTTCAATAAAAATTAAAAAACAAAAATTTTTGAGCAATTCTCAAAAGTTCTGGAACTAGGTCATTTTTTTAGTACATTTTTTAAAAAATTTACAAGTGACTTGAAAATGGGATAGAATTTCGTTTTTAAAAATAAAAACTTTTGAGCAATTTTAAAAAATTCTGGGTCGAGGTTAATTTTTGAGTATCTTTAGAAAATTGACTAGTGACCCACAAAAGTGGGATAGAATTTCATTAAAAATTAAAAAATGAAAATTTTCGAGCAATTTTCAAAAGTTCTAGGTCCAAGACAACTTTTGAGTGGTTTTTAAAAATTGACAAATGACCTACGAAAATGGGATGGAATTCCGCTAAAAATTAAAAAAGAAAAAATTTTTGAACAATTTAAAAAAATTCTGGGTCCAGGTTAATTTTTGAGTATTTTTTGAAAATGGACATGTGACCTACAAAAGTGGGAAAGAATTTCGTTAAAAATTAAAAAACAAAAATTTTTGAGCAATTTTCAAAAGTTCTGGGTGCAAATCAATTTTTGAATATTTTTTAAAAATTGACTGATGACCTACGAAAATAGAATGAAATAAAATTTAAAAAATAAAAAATTTTTGAGAATTTTTAGAAATTTTGGGTCCAGGTCAATTTTCAAGGATTTTCAAAAAATTGACAGATGACCTATGAAAATGGGATGGAATTTTGCCAAATATTAAAAAACAAAAAAATTTTGAGCAATTTTCAAAAGTTCTGGGTCTAGGTTATTTTTTTAGTATATTTTTTTAAAATTTATAAGTGACTTACATGGGATAGAATTTCGTTAAAAATTTAAAAATAAAAACTTTTGAACAATTTTAAAAAATCCTGGGTCCAAGACAATTTTTGAGTATTTTTAGAAAATTGACATGTGACTTACAGAAGTGAGATGAAATTTCGTTGAAAATTGAAAGACAAAAATATTTGAGCAATTTTCAAAAGTTCTGAGCATAAGTCCATTTTTCAGTATTTTTTGAAAATTGACAAGTGACGTATGAAAGTGGGGTACGATTTCGTTAAAAATTGAGAAATTAAATTTTTTTATCAATTTTCAAAAGTTTAGAGTGCGGTTCAATTTTTCACTACCTATTTCCAAGGAATAAAAGTTTTTTGATCAATTTTTGAAAATTTTTGATTATTTTTAAAATCTCAATACAAATCTTATTAGACGTACCACATAATTTTGTTAAAAATTCAATAAGTCAATATTTATTTTAACAACTTCAAGCTTCATCAAATTAAGCCAAAATTTTTCAAACAAGAAAACCCAATTTTTACTGCGCTGCTAATTTTTCTAAAAAATTTTCGAAGAATTGTACCTGGCCATAAAAATTTATGACATTGACTAACAGAATTTTCCCTCTGGCAACGTTCCTAACACATGCAATTCTCTCAATTAATTGAATATGCGGTTTCGTGGAAGAAGAGGGGACTGCTGTCAACTATCACCGGATAATCGTTAGTTCGAACGAAACGTAGAAAAATGTAAGTACATATTCGTGAAAATACAACTAATGCTTACATTTCTTTCGACGGGAGTGTGGCGGTATGGTGAGGCATCGATGATTCATACGTAATCGGATTCATTTCCATTTTCTCGGTACCTTGATGAATTTTCGTGACAATGTTGGTTGTATCGTTTTCGCCATTTCGACCCAGCAGAGATGAGAAAACCAAGAGGAAATTTGGGAAATTCATTTTTCCTTAATTCCTGCAAAAAAAAAATCCAGTCCAGCTAATTCCCAATAATACGGATTTCTAATGTTCCTATAGGGGTAGTTCCAAAGAGGGAGAGGGAGAGAGGAATAATTAAGCAGGAAAACAAAATTTTGAAAGCGATTTTTCGTGTCATCCAAGTTCGAGTACATTCACCCTGAATAAAATACTTAGTTTTTAATTGTTTCGAAAAATTTCAAATCACTTATCTCTCCCCTCCCTCACAAAGAACCACTGACCCACCTAACCTGAGATATTACAAAACGAAGCAAAAAAAATCATTTTAAACGTAATCGCATCAAAAAAAAAAAAGCTTCGAGGCATATTTCAGGTTCATCTTAATTATACATTTCATAACACAAAAACCTAATTCGACCAAACGACGAAAAAAATAAATCAATGTACTTACGTGATAGAAAATTATAATCTTCTTTCATCGTACCGATCGATGGGTAAAAATTGAAAAAAATTTCACTCGACTTGCAACCCACCTGACGTGGGAGTAAATCGCTAAAACAAAACTTGCTTCTTCAATTTCCACCGTATGACTATGCTTTTTTGAGGCATCGCAATATTCGTACCTGCGGATCGACGTCCAGCTTAACCACATATCTACTCTACCAAATTAGCCGTAATTTCTGCACAACAACCGCAACTTTTCTCTTGACAATTGGAATTTTCACATTCGCTCTTCTCTTCGCGTACCGTATTTTCAATTAGTACGGGCTCCAATGAATAAAAACGCTGACAGCAGCATTTGGTGCACGCGATCCAATAAAGCACGTCTCGATTTTACGCAATAGTCACTTATTTCTACTACGTCATTTTTTTCGACTCCAAAAATCCCAATGTATGGTAATGGCCAAATGTCGCGTCGACGAGTAAATTAAATTGAAAAAATTAACCAAGTCGCGGAAGGAAATTTTTTTTTCGTACACGTAATTAAGAAAAATAGGTGTCTAGGAAACGCAGCGCAGGTAAAAAAATTAATTGTGTACAACACTGTTCATCATTCGCGAAACCACACAATGAAGATATCCATAAGCTAGGGATAGTGGTGTTGAGGCAATCTGCCAAACAAACGTGTACTTTCAAAACTAGTTTGAAACGAGTTTTTTTTTCAGTTATTCTATTTAAAAATGCATAATTTTATTTGCTCCTGGCTAGGTGCAAAACCTCGAGTTTGAGAAATTTTTTCTCGTTTAATTAACCGAACACCAGCTCGCGAAGCAGGCTTCTGATACGATATGAGAAAGATCCACGTCGATATTATTAGGTACTTTGGGGTATACCTAGACTGACTGACGTAAAATGTTAACAGTCGCTAATTATCTATCATTACCATATAAACGGTGGAAAGGAACGGTTGTACTTAGGTAAAGTACATTGAATTGAATATCGATAACTAATTTGAAATGCTTTTCGATAGATGGATACGGGTGCAAGGAAAAATAAAAATTACCTAACGAAAACGCTTCCTCGAAATTCAAGCAATCCGAAAGTGTTTTAGGAAAATGAAAAATTTCGTACAGAATTTTGTTTATAAAAAAAATTATAGGTGAATAAATCTGAAAAAAAAATCTCATCAATGAAACTATTCAGCTAATAAACTGGTTTATGAATAAGTCAACAGGTTGTGTTTAGGTTACGACCAAGACTAGAAAACATACTATTTTATTCCGCATGTTGTAATAGAGCATTGACGTGTAGAACAAATTAGACATATGTAGTACCGATAGGATACGATCATTTGCATATTTTGTTTTCAATTTGAGCTCGAAAAAAGTGGCATTATTAATTGCAAATTTCGAAAAATTGATGAATTTTTTTTCCCCTGAAAAATATTTATTACCCCTGGTTGAAAGAAATTATTATCTACGAGTTTTTAAGAATTGACGAATTTTGAATTTTTGATAGACCGATGAATTTCGAAAAATTGATAAAATAAAAAATATGACAAATTTTGAAACATTGATGACAAAATTGAAAAAACTTGACGAATTTTGGAAAACATATTACAAGTCGAAAAAAAAATTGAAAATTTGAGGTTTTGAACAATGATGAAAAAATGGAGGGAGGAATTCAAAAAAAAATCAGAAGTAAAAAATTACGAATTTCAAAAAGTTTGAAAATTTAAAAATTTGGTGAAATTCGAAAAATTGATGAACGAAAAAATTGTCGAATCCATAAAAAAAAATCAAAAAATTTTGGTAGTTGAAAGAAATAACGAATTTAAAGATTGACGAATTTTGAATTCTTGAATTTTTGATGAATCGATAAATTTGGCGACTTTCGAATTCCTTGAAAATATTACGAATTTTGAAAAGTTGATAGCCAAATTTAAAAAATTGACGAATTTTGGAAAATATTACGAGTTAAAAAAATAATGAAAATTTTGAAAATTTGAAGTTTTGAACAATTAATGAGTTGAATAAATTCGATGAAAAAATGGAGGAATTAAAAAAATTTCAAAAAAAATAAAAAATTACGAATTTTTAAAATTTTGAAAAATTTGAAAAATTGACGGATTTAAAAAAAAAAGAATTGTGAAAATTTGACGTCTTGAACAATTGAGATACAATCGTTGAAAAAATGAACGAATTTAGAATAATTTTTAAAAATTGACAAATTTACAAAATTTTAGTAAGTAGATAAATTTTGCAAAATTTACGAATTTCGAAAAATTGATGTTTCAAACAATCGTCGAATTAAATGGAATAGTTGAAAAAATGGACGAATTCAGAAAAAAATTCAAAGTTGAGAAATCAAAAAAATTTTCTCCGATGCCCATTCCTAAATCCACCTCTGTTAAAAATTATTCAACTTCATCTGCTTTTGGCTTCACTCTCCATTTGAGGTAGGACAGTGTTCTTCAGTCCACATACGACACAAAATTGAACCTACACGAGTAGATCCATGATCCACAATTCGGACCTAGTAGATTTTTGGATTCATCTTACATTAGATCTGTCCAGCTCTGTTACTGCTTCAATTAACAAAGCGATATCAAAAATTTTAGAAAAAAATTTAAGGCTCTATGTTGGCCTAAAAACTGGCACTGTTAGGCAATTTTTCGCTACTTTTTCGACCCAAGGGAACCCCATTTTACTCTTGTATGTGTAGCTTTGCTCGAGCAAAATTGCATTTTTTTTTCGAAAATATCCCTTTACATTTTCCTGTGATGTGCATTTTTTCAATTTCTATCGATTCGGAAATCAGAAAACGACTATTTTTTTCCATTTTCAAGATTTCAAATCACATTCCTTCCCCTTCCAAAAAGTACAAATATGTACCTAATAATCAATTATGCCAGTACCTATTCAAAATTCAAGGACCACTCAGTAGGCGCCAGATTTTTTCTTCATTATAACTTTGGTAAGTACAGAAGACACGCTTTTAATAGCTAATCTCATGTTTATTGTGTTGTTCATTATAATTCTCACCCAATCGTGGTATTTTTTCCCTATAGATATGAAAATGAAAAATAAGCACTATAATTGCATAATTTTTCATTCTCCCACCAAAAAATTTTATTAGCTAATTTTCCGGCTGGATTAAACAGATAGGTACTCATTAGGTACCTACCTACAAACAATACAAACCACAGGATAAAAATGCAAATCAGTATCCAGCTGAGAATATTCTATACCCGGTAACCTTAAAATTTTCATCTCACACTATCGATCTAATGGAATAATAATGATACACGATAGCGAATAAAATTCCACTTAGACAGCAACCTGACACGATGTACAACCTCAAATGCGAATTTTCTTTGTAAATGATTTCTCTACATTTATATTCGTCGCATTTCATAATTCCTAAACAAAAAACAGACATTTTTATTTCGTCATTTTTGCCCGCCAATTTTTTAAAACGTTTTGAAAAAAGCTCACTTTTTTCACTCGGCGATGTTTTAATTTTAATCGTAATTTCCGAAATCGAATCAACGGTGTTGTTGCTGTTGGTCTCTCGACTGTTCGATCTCTTGACTCGATTCTCTTTTGACCAACTTTGACAAGCATTGTCCTTCGAGTTGACGAAATACCCAATAAATTAATCGATTTCGATTCCAATTCCAATACCAATAGAATGGCTTAGACTTACGATAAAGCAATCCTCATAGTGGACACATCCGAACATTGTGACTGACATGGTTAGTTCATCGCCATCTTTCATGTCGTTAAATACGAACATTTTCATGTTCAACATGGAGACCAGCGAATTTACAGGGTCGTTGAATGGAGCATTTGGGCACACGATCTGTGCAGATACGTAGACCAAATAAATATGTAAAAATACGCTCGTCAGCAATGGAAAGGGGGTCAGGGTGTATCACCTTCATTGCCGAGCTTACACATCCGTCATCGGCTACAACCACCACAGCATCATTATTCTCACCGTATACGTAACCCAAGGAAGGAGCCAGTACTCTTTGGACAATAATTCGACCAAATCTAGAGTATTGCCAGCCTACGCAGGTAATTTAAAAAATCAGAGATTGATCAGTTGATCTGCCATAATCGTGTAGAGGGAAATTTATCGTGTCAAGTACTACCGTCTCCTTGTCTGACCACCCCTCTTAGCTGTAACTCTTCTCCTAGGGTAACCACGTCGTTATTTCTGATCAAATGAGTATAGCCTGCGCTGGTGAGGGCGTAAAGGTTCACTTCTGTGTGTAATTCTTGGACGGCATTGGTACTCGATACGGTCGATATCAGAGGCAATGATCTGCCGAGGTTCGAGCTTGAATACAGAAATAATGAGTAAATCAACGGTTACAAGAATTCTCGTTTGAGCGCCCGAGTAATATAGGGTTATACAAAAACGGTGGATTAGCTGTCAGAAAGGTTGCAGAAGCTCGTGCAAGGCGGAAGCACTCTCATTCTACGATCAACTATACGTACAAATTCAACAGGTGGGTAGGTATTTCACATTCTTCAAAATTACCTCATTTTCAAAATTTCACCAGTATTTTATTTTTTTTTGGAATTTTTGACTCGAATTTGAAGACTCATAGATATCTCAAGATCATTTAGACCCAAAATGAACCTATATAAGCCAATTTTTGCATAAAATTGAAAGGATTTCAATCGAAGATGTTGGTCAAAATTTTAAAAGATTACAGCTGATTTTTTGACAGAAAAGTCCAACTTTTCATGATGAATACCCAGATGAGCCCGGAAGTTCAAAGCGACCATTTGAAAATTTGGGAAAAATGCCATGAAGAAACCATTTTACGTACATTATTTCAATTGATGAAATTTTTAAAATGGGAGGGGGGGGGGTTCTTAGGGATCCTCTACATGGTGAATAAAAAAAAAAAAAAATTAAAAAGATAGTGTGATATACGTATAACCCCTGAACTCTCTCAAGTTAAAATTCTTTTAAAATAAAAAAAATGAAAAAAAGAAAAATTTGAAAAAATTGAAAGTTCATAAAACATCGAACAAATTCCACAAATTTTAAGAATGAAAAACATCTGAAATTTTGAATAATTGAACAATTCAAAAATTATTGAAAAATCTTGAAAATTCGAAAAAATGAAATCATAAGAAATTTTTAAAAATTTTAAAATGCACACAGGAAGTGAAGAAAATTCTTTCAAAACTTAAAAAACAAATGGAAAATTTTTAAAAAACGAAAAAATTGAGGGATTGAAAAAAATTGATGAATCTGAAAAATAACAAGTTTTTTAGTACTTATTGAATTATAAAAATCGGGAAAAAAATTTTAATTAGAATACTATAAAAAATTGAAAAATCAACGCAAAGAAAGCATGAAAATCGAAAAATTTCTAAAAATTTATGAATGGAATATTTTTTATAAAAAATTCAAAAAAATTTTAAAAATTTAAAAAATTAAAAAATTGAGGAAAAATGAAAATTACAAAAAATGCAAGTTTTTAGAGAAATTTTGAAATTATTTCAAAGTGGGATTGTTTCGATAATTTATTTTCAAAAAACTTGAGAATTTGAAAAAAAATTAATGAATTCAAGAAATGTAAGTCCGCAAGTTTTTGAAGAAATTTTGAAATCTTAAAATTTTAAGATTTTTTTTTTTTTAAATGAAAAAAAAATGAAATGTTCTAAATTTTTAAAAATATAAAAAATTTCAAAGTGGGATTATTTCAAAAATTTGCATTAAAAAATAAAAAAGCAAAGAAAATTGAAGGACCCAAAAAATGTAGGTTTTTATGAAACCACAAAATTTTAAAATTTTAAAGATAAAATGAAAAAAAAAATTGAAATGTTCAAATTAATTTGCAAATGTTCGACGAATCTCATACTCTCAACTCGTGAGAAAAATTATGTGGGCTTGCATGTCCCCAGGGATACCGAGATCTCATTTTTAAAAAACCAACTGGTTGAAAACATAAAAAGCCTCTCCATGGCAATTTTTTTTTAGATTTTTAAATACTTTGTTTTGGAGCTCAATTATGTGCGTGCTCCGGTGCTCGTTATGAAAAACTGAGCTTCATTTGAAAATTTCAACTATGAGTTATGATTGTTGATTTGTTGATTTGTTTCAAAAAATCTAGAATCTCAAAAAATCACCATACACGTAATTTTGAAAAAAGAAATCAATTAGGTCCCGATTTTTGCAACAATTTTTTCATTTTATTATAATATAATGAAGTTATGAAGTTTTCAGATTTTGATTTCTAAAAAATCAGAGAGGTAAAAATTTACATTTCAATTAAATTTATACAATTTCGAATTTCAAAAAATATGAACGTTCATTCTGAAAATTTTATAAAAGGGGAAAAAATGATCCCCACAAAAAAATTGAAATATTGCAATTTGTGATGGCAAATTTTTTACTAAAAACTTTTGAAAAAATTCAAAAATATTCATCCCGACTCCTTGGAAATCCGATCATTTCTGTAAACAATTTCCATCTTCATTCGCATATAAAAAAAAAAAAAAAAAAAAAAAAAAAAACTGCAAGAATGCAACACCACGATGCATCGCTCCAGCATCTACAGCCCCAGTAAGCCAAATACCCACATTTCGCTCATAAATCACTCCAGCCCGATGCACCATTCATGATCTCACACTACTTGGCGAACCATTTCCACACGACGACGATGGTCGATTTGCTGACCATAAGAGCAAAACGGGACTTACGAACGAGCATTCTGTGCGGAATGTAGCTCATTCCTGGCATAGCTGAGCTATGATTTTACACCTCACGACTCTCGTATCTGCTCTTTTACACACACGGGCGCATTAGTACCATGCACAACAAAATTGTAAATAAAATAAAAATTAATCTACCTTAATAAAATAATTACTTAAGGTGCGATGGCTTTAATTGCAACTGTTTGACATGAGATAACAGTTGTTGTTGCGGATGGCATTGGATTCTCACGCTTACATCATCGCTGGTTTTAATGCCGGCTATCAGAGGGAATCTCAGATTCATGCACATCAGCTGTAAATGCATAATATAAAACGCCGATGCTTCAAAGTCGACCATTCGATGCGCGGCTCATTCTGCCTGCGAGTTTGAAAAAAAGCCAGCCAGCCAGCCAGCCACAGCCACTCTATATATCTGCTACATAAATCTTAAAGCAGCTTTCCAGTCTTACTTTCATGAATGACATTTACTCTTCCATGTGAGAAGCAGATCTCATTAGAGGTGCATTTTACCGACATTTATACGTACGTATACGTGTACGTATATATACGTACGACAATAATCTTAATCATATTGTTATACCATTGTCGTTAGAGACGGCCGCAATTATTATACTCACGTTAGTCTCCGTATCCGAGTTACAATAATACACTCCGCAGCGGATAAGATCTGGTTCGTGTATGCTAATTTGAAAAGCAGTCGAATTTATCGTGGCCACTGAGCATTGAGGTGCGTTCTCAACCTGGTACGAATTCTCTATTATCGGCGACGTCGCCATACTTCTCGAAGTAGCCACGCCGATGACGAATTTACCATTTCGGGACGATTTGATGCACAGCACATCTATAACCACAAATAGATACGTAATTACTCGAAATGTATTCGGTAATTTAACAGCCTACCTAATTATAAAGTCAGCACGTTCGTCCATCGGACGAAGAACTGCCTATGTTATCAAAAATGGAAACCAACAGGGCGAGGGTGAATTTTCATTCCACACCGACGCATTTACACGCTCTTCAGTCTAATTATGTACATAACGTCGGCTATAGATATGTTTGAAAAAAACGAGCAAAAAAAATTCCTACACCGAATAATGACTCGTGTCGATCAGTCGATGGACGACGACGAACATGTTCTGTTCATGTCGGCGGCTGTATAGTGTATTAAACTGGTTCCGCGTCGATACGATATTTGTTTATAAAAAGGTTACCATTGGCGCGGTTCTCTTCTCTCGATATATATTAACGTACTCCATATTACAATTTAATAGCTTCACACTGCGCCGCATGCTGTTTATTGTGTATATATAAATATAGCAACGTATACGCGCGCGATAATGTTAAAATCTTATGTAGGTTACCGTGTGAAATAATTTCATATAAATTGGTTCAAAAAGGAAGAGGAAAAAAACAACAAAAATAATACACTTATCTCGTATCTCAGTAACATCTTTCATCGATGGTTGAAAAAAATAAAAAATGACGAATTACGTGTGATTGGTATAATTAGTATAACGCCTCGTTAGATAATGTGATTTTCCCCATTTATCCGCGGTCGCTACTGTAGCCACCCACGTTCGCTGTCGATTACCAGATTATAAGGTGATTTTGATAAAGGTACGATTGCGTCGAAAAAAGTCTACAGATGCATAAGACGATCCATTCATCTTGACTTATCACCGATGGCTCGGGTCTCGCACACCGTGATGCCTATTTAGTCGCGGATTCGGATCGATTCGACAGAGATGAAATCTGTCCTCGAAAATTGACCAGATTTTGAATCGAGGATAGGAGAAGAAGTTTGTGATCGATGATCGGAGATATTGAAGGATATCTGAAAAGTGCAGGTATTGATTCTGCGAAGATGGCCTGGTATTTTTTCAAACAACCTCGACTACTCAGCACCGAGCTGAAATCTAGATCACATTGAAATATACGTACCTAGACCTACTTGTTTCGTTTGGTTAAAAAAAAATTTCAAAAGCTGCCAAAATAATTTGGAGGAGATTCTATGAAATTTTGAACGCATTACTTCAAAAGAGAAAATTTTACACAAGATCCAAAAATACCATTGAAAAAAATATACACATAATTTCAGAGAATTTCCTTCCGAGCATTGGAGAATTTCTACAAAAATTTCGAAAAATTTTTCTCAACATCGCTAGGCGAGTTTTTATAAAAAAAATTATTCAAAAAAATTCCAAAAGAATCTGAATTTTTTTTCAAAAATACCGAAACAATTTTCCAAAACCTTTTCAGAATTGTTTCAAAAATACTGAAGATTTCTTCGAAAATTCTGAATAATTTTCTCAAAGATTCCCCACATAACATCAGAAAATTTGCCAGAAAATTTTTTAGAATTTCCGAAAATTTTTCAAAAAATTCGTGAAATGAATTAAATTTTTAGAGAATTTTTCAAGAAACATCTCAATTTTGTAAAATTAAAAAAAAAAATTACACAGTTTTCAACGAGATCGCAAAACGATTTTTTATAAGACCCAGAGAAACCTCATCAAAAAGATAGGAGAATTTTCCACAAAATATTCCAAAACAATTCAAAAGAACACGAAAAGTTTAAATGTAAAGCTGGAAAATTCCATAAAAATTTGAGATAACTTTTCACTAACCCCCCCCCCCCCCAAAAAAAAAAAATTAGAAAATTTAGTATAAATCAAAAATTAATGAATTTTTCTGTCATACTCTTGATTTAAAAAAAAAATCAACCAAACACAATTCTCATCAGTTTCCAAAATTTTCATTTTTGGCTTCAGTTTTCATTTCTCTAGAATTTTATTAATTTCGAAAATTTTCAACTTTAATGATTTCTTTTCAAGTTCTCAAAATTTTATTTTCTCAGAATTTTCAATTTTCTCAAAATTTCAATTTTTTCCAAATTCTTAATTTTCTCAATTTTCTCAAAATCTTTAATTTTCTTGAGAATTTCAATTTTTTTAAATTTTCAGTTTTCTCATTTTCAATTTCTTAGAAATGGCATATTTTCTCTAAAACTTTTTATTTTCTCAAAACTCTCCCAAATTCTCAATTTTCCCAAAATTTTAAATTTTTTCAAAGTTTTTTATTTTCTCAAAATTTTCAAGTTTTTAAAACTTTCAATTTTTTCATAATTTCCTAGTTTCTCACAAGGGAAGTACCCGAACCGGCAGATCGATTTTGAGTCGGGACCAAGGCAGATCGATAGAGCATGTAAAAGTACCCCCAGAACCGAAATTTCGAGTGCTGAAGTTTGCCCCCTGATTTTTGGCGAATTTTTGAAAATTGATTTTGGGACGAAATGGGCTATGAGATCGAAAATTAGT
>FIZT01001354.1:0-16596 GCA_900065295.1 Paracoccus marginatus
CCCCAGGTCAAAATTGGGAAGTACTGATAAGCCGAAAAATTTTATTTTTTTTGTACTTACTTGAAAATGCGACCGATTCAAGAAAATCGCTGAGGGCAATTTTCACTACCATTAGCGGGCTAGACCCTTTATCAAACTTTATAGATTTTCAAGATTTTTCAACTTGAAAAAAAATGGCTCGATTTGAATTCTATATTTTT
The DNA here is from genome assembly GCA_900065295.1 of Paracoccus marginatus. NCBI lineage: Eukaryota > Metazoa > Arthropoda > Insecta > Hemiptera > Pseudococcidae > Paracoccus > Paracoccus marginatus. Next base: position 201 of record FIZT01001354.1, read on the forward strand.
AAATTTTTCCGTTGCAAGTTGGTCCTTTATGGTCTAAAACTCTAGTGACAAAATTCTCAGCTCCCTAGCTCCCTCCTAACCTCTTTTAAGAAGGGTAAACATACTTGGATTTTCGTTGGAAATATTAATTTTCCACATTTCTCAATCGAATTTTTTCAAACTCGCAGGGATGTTAGATACTATAAAGGGCTATTTATGGAATTTTGTGAAAAAAAATTTCCTGCATATTTTCAAGGTTAAATGGACATTTCAAGATATCTAACGGCCATTTTGGTAACCCTTTTCAGAGGTGCAATTATGAAAAAAATATATGTAAGTATGATGTGTACCTAGTCTAGATGTACAACGTATATTTTTCTCAGAATTTTCTACGCGGGTGGAAGACCTTCACAAATGCAAAAAACTGATTTTTTTACCCTTTTTTCACCCCTAAATGGATCAATTTTGGTCAAATAAAAATTTCGATGCCAAATTCAGATTCTGCAAGTCAAATTACCCTCATCTACACACTTTTCGCGATAATTTCGGCAAAACTTGAAAAATTCGATTTTCTCCCACATTTTCCGCGAAAAAATGGGCAAAAAAATCAAAATTTTCAAGTTTTGCCAAAATTATCGCGAAAAGTGTCTAGATGGAAGTAATTTGGTCCACAGAAACCGAATCTGGCATTGGAATTTCCGTTCGATCAATATATTTACCCTCTTACCCCGTCAAAACTTTGAATTCTCAGGGTAAAAATTCAATTTCAGGAACTTTGAGCAGAACAGTCGCAAAAAAGATGCGGAAAGGAGCAAATTGCCTCGCTGAACACGATTTCGGGATTAGCTTTTTTTCGTCGATGATGTTTACTCCCAAGAATCGTAGATCCGAAGTTTCTATCCAAAGATTTTGCTGGAAGAGAATACCAACTCAGATTTCAAAATCCCTTCTCAGGACCGATTCATCGTACTAAATCGACTATTTATACTTTTTTTTTTTTTTTTTTTTTTTTTTTTTTTTTACCTTTTTTAAAAATTTTAAATTTTTAAATTTTTTTTTTTTTTTTTTTTTTTTTTCTATTTATACTCTATTGAAAAATTTGCAATTTTTAAACATTCATCAGTTCGATCAATTTGACCAATTTTTGAGAAATTGTCATCAATTCGATTAATTTGACCAATTTTCAAAGAATTGAGAAATGAATTAATGCAAATGAAAAAAAATATCATAAAAAAATTAAATTTTTAATATCAATAACTTTTACCAATTTTTCAACGAATGAGTTTTTAAAAAATTATCATTTTCATCAATTTTTGAAATGAGTAAGCGGCTAAGCACACAATAATGAAACGAAGTATCATTATTTCCATCTCAAGCTAGAATTTCTCACATTTTCCACACCTTCCTTCGATTATGTCACAAACAAAGTTCTCCAATCACAACACTTTCTTTATAAATGTATGTAACCAAAAAAAAAATCCACGCATCAAAAAAAAAACTTCACACACGCGTTAACTGTATACGTATGCAGCAAAAGATACGTAGGTACAATAATCCGGAAAAAATATTTAAAAAATAAGAAAGTTTCACGTACGAGTACCGGGATCGTGATTATTTCAGTGACCGTGCGATCGATGAAGGAAAAGAAAACAACGCAGCGCGTTTATTACCCTTTGCCCTGTTTCCTTTACTATACGTTGGCCGTTGCTCATTGTCTAAAGTATAAGTTTCTTGCAGACTGCATTACACGTCTAGGTAGGTATACGTCTATACGGTATACTATACACACATGTGTATACCCATAGAACACTGTACAGCGTATAACAGCGTAAGTACGCAGTCGGATAAGCTATTAAGTAGGTACATACATACAGTATACAAGATGATACGACCAGACCTAAAGAATAAAAACCAGGCACGCGAATGAAGCTGGCCAATTTCTATACGCCGCTGTGTGGCTGCCATCTCTATCCAGCGTATATTATATCGTACCGTCTTTAGCTGGATACGTGAAAAAAAAACACAACCATCGAGAAGCTCCTCCTGCTCGTCCCTTTGCCTTATCTGTCTGCTGACTTGACTACGCTTTAAAATCGTTCTTCACGTTTTTACTTTTTACTCGCATTATATACGTACGTCGTCGTCGTAATATCGCTATATTTTCAGGCATACACACGATGAAGTACGTGAGTCTTATTGTACGTATTTGTTGTGTTTTTTTTTTCTATACGTAAGCATACGTTGTTCCCGCTATGGTAAAAACAGTTGATCGCATTTGTTCGATTTTCATCTCATTCTTCACGATACACTACCATGCAGTTACTCGTACCTCAACCAGCATCAGCATCGGGCACGAATACTGCAGACTATCATAGCTAAACGCGCAGGATTTCTGCTCTCATTTATGTAGGTACATCGTCGTTCTACGCAATCAGCAGTCATATCACACTCGTTAGGTATACTATACAACGGCGTCAGCCACAAATTTAGAGCGTCGAAGAAAAAATTTCTACCCGATTCCCACACGTGTTGTTGTGGACGTACAAAGTATCGGCCAGCTCGACCAGCAATACGCGGCGTGACTAGATTACCACCGAAGCTACGTGTACCTACGGAATTCCCCGATATGCAACATTTTCAACGCCAACTTCGTGTTGGCCGACACCACAGCCAGACGGCCAGGCTCGTCGCTCGTAGCCAGCTCGCACAACCTATACCCCCACAGCTCATTAGCAAATAGATATCATAGATTAGCTATACCTGCCTCATTAGCCGACCGACGTTCGACTTTTTTGCCCAAGTCCACGTCATCTACGTAGAAAAAAAATTTAAACATGGCAGATAATAAGAAAAACCAATTATAAAACCTCCGCGTGTGCAGTTTAATTAATGCACGCCGAATAATACGTACTTATTCCGAGCTCATGTGCATCATTTTGGCTATTTTCGAAGTCGACTTTGTACACGTTGGTTCCTTTTTCTTTTCCAACCCAAACCGGTTCAACGGTTTTTCGCAGAGATAAAAAAAATTTCGATAAAGGGCGTCTGAAATTTTTCGATCATTAGCATCGCAGGAAAAAAATTCTCACAATCGACTCCATCTTGAAAAAATTGTCTTTTTTTCTATATTAGACCCACACCAACACGTACCTACTCATACTCGTACGGTAGCTATACGAAAACCACTTTCGTATTCGTCCAATGAAATGGTAATTCAACTACATTCCCCAGCACATACGTACGTAGACGTACATATGAATTGTGTTGCACGTGGTTCCACGGTCGGAAAATGGATTCACATCGCTCCGCAAACGGATGCAACGTCGTAGGCATTATGTACGCGAGCACCTATACCGGTCGAATATGTATAAAGATGAAGAAGAAAAAAAATGTTGAATTAAAAATTCATATCTCCGTCGGCGCGTGTATATTTCTTTTCCTATGCGATGTGCAAAATACACGACGTCGGCCCGCTTTCAAGGTTGCAAGGTTAAACTGTGTGGTATGATTGGTGCGCGGGTGTATAAATCGTCGAATACTAGAAGAGAAAGAAAGAATAGAAAAAAATGTGTAACACGCGGTCGACTGTATGCACCACATACACTGTATGCATCGGCCTCGTATACCTACTACATGGTACCAAATTTTGAAAAAAAAAAAAACTCAACCTCGACAAGTCGACAAGCGAAAAAAAATCCTACCTCCGGAACGTACCTTGAAAATACCACCATCAGGCCACTAGGTTACATCTCCTCACTCCCAAAAAAAATCGCTTTTACTCGCAAGGGAAGCAAATCGCACCGACGATACTCAAACTGGCGAAAAATCTCACCTCAGTTGGACATACTACAACGAGGTATAAAAATGTAAAAAAATCAAGGTTATTCGCGCATCGCATCGCGGTCGTATAGTGCGCTCATTTATCAGCACACCCCGCCCTGACCACCATTTTTAAGTCGCCGCCACCACTGCTGCTGCCGCAACATCGAGCGCATTACACGCATATACTTACATTCGCAGCCTAGTTATAATTATCCGAGTGCAGGCATCTATCTCTTTATAGCTTTGTTACTTGGATATTATGTAGTATCTAGAGAAACCTGGGCTCGTCGCTCGTCTGCGTACGTATAGCTACGTACTCGTCGCTATATACATATGTATGCCTACATCTAGACGTACGTATTACGAACCAGGTAAGGGCATAATATTTGTATACTTTGTTATCGTGCATGCTTATTATACAGGTTTTCTTTAAAATCCCAGTCGTGATCGTCGTATAGAATAAGAAGACTTCCAACGAAGATAATCTATAATAAAGATTTCGAATCGAGATTAAGATTTTCAATATACTTAATGTTCATCCTTGAGGAATTAGAGATGAATTTGGACGAAACCAAGGGTGTTTTCAACGAATTTTTCAGGATCCTTTTAGAGTGAAAAAAGGAGTCTTCAAAAAAAGCAGGGAGGCAAAGGAGAAAGGTCAATTCAGCATAGTAAGCATTCAACAAATATTCTAATCGATTAAAATTTTGTTTAAAAAAAAAATCAAAAAATTTCATCGCATAAGATTCGTTTGGGAAAAAAATTCGAAACGTTTTCGTTTACCAATGATTCAATTCGTTTAAAAATTGCACCACTCGGGCGCAAATTTGTTGGGAAAAAATTGAAAATTTTTTCAAATAATTCATTAAAAAAATTTATTTGTTCACAAAACACTTCTTTGAATAAAAAAATTTCAAAAAATTATCGTTCACGAACGATTCAGTTAAAAAAATTACAGTTTAGAATCGATTTGTTCGAATAAGAATATCTTAAAAAATGCTGTGGTTCACGAATGATTCGTGCGGGGAAAAAAAATCAAAAAATTTTCGTTCGCGAATAATTCATAATACAAAAAATTGTCACCCGGGTGAAAAATTTACGGAGGAAAAAATTCAAAAAAAAATTATTTTTATTCGTAAATGATTCAGTTGGAAAATTTTCGTTCAGGAACGATTTGCCAAAAAAAAGTCAAAAATAGGGTATTTTTCGCGAATGATTTGTTTGAAAAATGTCATCTTCGAAGAACGATTTGTTTGAATCTCGAAAAATTATATCGTTCGCGAACGATTCATTCAAAAAATTTCATCGTTTGCGAATGATTCACTTGAAAAAATTACCGTTCAGAAACGATTTGTTCCATGATAAGATTATCTTGAAAAATACAGTCGTTCACGAATGATTCATTCGAAAAATCACTTTATTCAAGAATGATTCTTCACGTTCGCAAATGATTCGTAGAAAAATTCTGTGTTCATAAAAGATTTGTTTGGGGGAGGGGGGAACCAAAAAATTTTCGTTCGTGAATGATTCATATACAAAATTGTATTCGTAAATGATTCAGTTGGAAAATTTTCGTTCAGGAACGATTTGCCAAAAAAAATCAAAAAAGGTATTTTTCGCGAAGGATCATGTTGAAAATTTTCCATCGTTCGGAAACGATTTGTACAAATCTCAAAAAATTATATTGTTCGCGAAAGATTCATCTAAAAAATTTCATCGTTCATCCACAATTCTCCAGAAAAAAAAATCATTAAAGATTTTGTCGTTCGCGAATGATTCATTCGAAAAATTTCACCGTTCGCGAATGATTCGGTTCAAAAATTATTGTTCAGGAACTATTTGTTCCAATAAAAATATCTCGATAAATACAGTCGATCACGAATGATTCATCTGAAAAATGGCATTATTCCAGAATGATTCATATCGCTGGAAAGAAATTTCAAAAACCTGTACGTTCGCGAATGATTTGTTGGGAAGAATTTGTGTTCATAAACGCGAAAAATTTTGTTTGCGAATGATTCATATAAAAAATTCAGTCACTCGAGGAAAAATTTTCGGAGAAAAAAATTCAAAAAAAAAATCATTTCGTTCTGACGTTCACGAACGATTTGCCAAAAAAAAATCAGAAGTAGGATATTTTCCGCGAATTATTCGTTTGAAAAATTTTATTGCTCAAGAACGATTTGTTCGAATCTTAAGAAACATCGTTCGTGAACGATTCATTCGAAAAATTCCAACGTTTACCAACAATATTTCTTTGGAAAAAAATCTCGTAGAATTTTGTCGTTCGCGAATGATTCATTTGAAAAAATTTTCGTTCACAACCGATTCGTTTGAATTTGAAAAGAAAATCTTGAAAAATTTCATCGTTCGCAAACGATTCGTTCGGAAAAACATTCCTAAAAATTTTCGTCCGATCGAATGATTTGTTCGAAAAATTTTACTTTCCCAAAGATTCGTCAAAAAAAAGTATCGAATTTTTTTTCGTTCGCGAATGATTCAGTTGAAAATTGTTTTCATACGGAAAATTTTATGCTTCGAGAATAATTCGTTGGGAAAAAAATCTTCAACGTTCTATCGTTCGCGAATTGTTTTTTTTTCCAAAAATTTCAACCATCAGCAAAGGATTTCTACATGAACAAAATTTGCTCGAAAATATTCACACAAAAAATCATCTTTCTCTAACACTCCCTGTAAAGCCCGTTCCTGTGTAAAACCAATCAAACACACTCATTTCTTGAATTTTTCAAATGAATCACCCAAGATCGAACACCTTTATGCCCATTTTAATAAACTCAATTTCAATTTGAACCCAAGTGTCAAGAGTACCGTCCACGGAAAAAACCAGGTAAGTCCCAAATTTTTCAAAGTCGAGATTTTGGACTCACCTGGTTCTTCCCTTGAATCCTTCCAATATTTTCAACTTTTCACCTCAAATCGCATAAAAATTGAGAAAAATCACAATTTCAATTATAAATACGTTTAAAATTAGCCAACTTATCCCGATATTTTCTTTCTTAATATTCGCATTTCAATTTAATTTTTTTATGGGTGTACCACGGCCAGGGCAATCCCTGACGACGCTGTAATCATTAATAATTAGATACTTCGGCGTATACAATGTACATGGGCAAGGTTGACGTTCTATTGTGAAGCACGTGGCTAATAATTTTTCAATTTCTAAATCTTTCATTCAATTGAAATGACTATTTTTTTGTCGCGACCCAGACATCAACGACTGCACATACATTTTAGCCAATAATCGACCCGAGTTGTATTTTTTCTCCTTCCAAACGTGCTGCACAAAACGATAAAGAAAGAGAAAAAACCCAAATCATCAAAAAACTGATAACAAAACACGTAGCACGTATAGATAAAAAAAGAAGAGGAAGAAGACCGAGACCGAGATGCACACTCATTCAGTTCTGTCGATCGAGCAATACGATAACCGAGGTGTGCAGTAATGTGTGGCACGGCACATACAGTACAGGCAGCTCCAATAGACAGACAAACACACAAATGGACAGCGACACGTAGCACATACGCAAGTCTTACATATGTACGCCGCAATGCCCAGGCCTAGGCCGTCATCACTCACTTACATCAGTATAGAGTAGCAGTGACCGTCCATATTGTGCTCTACGATCAGTACCATCATCTTATACCTTCCGTGTGGACCTATACAGCCGGATATCGACAATGGAATCGCTCGCACCACACAAGCGAATACGAATCGAACTTACCGCTGAAATATTTCAATACTCGGCCTGTCGCGTCGCGGGCTCTCTCTCTTAGAAACACCACCACGCAGCGGTGTGGAGTACATTCATTATGACGAAGACGAAGAGACGCGAACGACTATCGCAAGGTCGATAAAGTCATCCGCCAAATACACACACATAAAAATGTAAGACGACCGCAGACAAGGAAGGAGCGAACAAAAGTACACATATTCTACGCGCGTCTCTGTCTTTCTTTCGTTGTTTGCGTGCTGCGTTGCCCGAGCCCATGCCCGTTTTAAAAAAACTGCTGTTATTCGCCATCCTCGCGTATGGCCGCGCGCGATGCTAGAATGAATTTTCGTTAATAGACGCGAACTCATTCGCTATAGGACTAACAACAAACACACACACACCTCTACCTACGGCTATATCGGCATTTAAATTTTTCTTCTCTTTTTTCTTTTCACCTATCGCTCACTCACGCACACACTTATACCCTTCTTCTATCGTCCACTATATACGGTATATAAATTCGCAATTCACCAATACGTAGGCACACGCAGGCTCAAATATGGTACTTGATTTACGTACGTGTACCGTACGTATAGCTCAACTACCTATCCGTATAATAATATGCTCTATAACGTTGTGTCTGCGTATAACGCGGTATATACATTAGGCAGATATCTGCCTAGATAACTCTGTTATAAATCGCGTACATCGCATCGCGGCCTGCTACGGCCAGCCGACCTGTATTGAAACGTTGTAAATTTTTTTTTTTTCGCTACGTTCTCTCTCTCTCTCTCTGTCTTTCTTCCTTCCTTCTTGTACGCGCCGCGCCGGTTCGAGCGAAATAAAAAATCACGAACGAAACAAGTCTTTTTGCGACTGCAGCGACAGCAGCCTCGGCCTCTCGGCCGCCGACACCGCCAGGCCTGCGTACATTACATATACCTATACGTACGCCAACGACATTTTAGGCAAGTAGGTGGAGTAGGCATATCTGTAGCTGTACATGGTGGTAGGCAGCGAGTAGGTATAATTTTTTTGTAATGTGATACACTCTATTCGGTATAATGTACAAACGCACACAAGCGGATACCGATACTGTACGTCGGTCGCGTCGGTCGCTAATAATACAGTCAATTAGACTTACGGGGAAAGCAGAAAAAGGTCACCTCTGAAACCGCTATTTTTTCGGCCAATTTTTTTTTTACATTCGTCCACGCGCGGCCACAATTATACGCACGATGGAAAATACCGAGCTTATTCATTCATACATTCATTCAAATATGTAATGTAATGCGGAAAGGGAAACGAAAAAAACACACCTGAATTTTGAGAAGTTTTTCCCATCGAAATTGGCCACACTGATTTTATTCATGAAATGATCATGCTGACGTCATTTGAATAATGAATGAAGACGACTGAAAGATGCTTTAAAATCATTCAATTATTCGAAGTGTATTTTTGTGATGAGAAAACGAACACGATTCACTGAAAAAAATAAATGAACGATTTTTTCCATACTGCTATAAACCTGAATCGCGAAATAGACTGCATTCACAGAATGATTCATTCATTCAAAAAAAAAGAAAGGGAAAAATCAGAAAAAAGAAAAGTTGCATTGAAAAACGACTCACGCTGGCGAATGATTTGTTCGATTTGAAAAAAAATCATTCATATATTCGTTCGCGAACGAACCACTAATCAAAAAATTTATCGATGATGAGTTTGAAGGGAAAAAATGATTCAAAAAATAGACAACTCAATCAACGAGAACTTCGTTCGCGAACGATTCATTTTCAATTCTCGCAACTGGTTCACCAACGATTCGAAAACTAGAAAAATTGACGATAAATTGAAAAATTTTGGAGTTAGATGACGAGAGAATCAATACAATTTGGAGGAAAAAAATAATGAACGATTTTTTCCATACTTTTCTGCACCCGAACCATGGAACGAACGCATTCCAAGTGATTTATTCAAGAAAAAAATGAATCAAAAAAATGTTCAAGAAATAAAAAACGATTCAACAACTGGAGAATGATTCACGTTTGCGAACGATTCATTCGATCATGCGACAAAGATAGGGATGACTCAATCAGCGAAAATATCGTTCGCGAACGATTCATTTAAAATTTTCAAAAATAATTCACCAACGACTCGAGAGGTGAAAATGATGAAAATTGGCGATGAATTTTCCAATTCGTTCTAGAAAGATTCATTTCAAAAACCGTTCGCGAACGATTCGAACGATTCTTTGGAAAATCGTTCGCGAACGAACCATTAATCTTCATGTCACCAGCGATGAATTTTGGAAAAAATAATGCATAAATCAGTTTATGACTTGAAGGAAAAATTCGTTCGCGACCGAATCGCCACTTCAAAAAATAATCAATGACGAACTTTAGAAAAAAAAAACTTATCATGAATCATCAAATCCACGATAATTTATTCAGCGAGAATCTCGTTCTTTTTCAAAAACCGTTCACGAACGATTCTACAATAATTTGGAAAATCGTTTGCGAACGCACTACTGATCTCAGCAAAGTCGCTAGAGATAAATTTTGGAAAAAATATTGTACGAATCAATTGATGACTTGATGAAGGAAAAATTCGTTCGCAAACGATTCAAAAGGCAAAAGAATCAATTACAAAATTTTGCAAAAAAAATTAAAACAATCAATGTTGTCGTTCATTCGACATCGTAGAAAAATTCGTTCGCGAACGATTTCTCAAATAGTTCTGAAACGAACCGATCGCAACCTCTATTACTCAAAATCGAGCTCCAAAACCACAACATCATGTTTCGCGAACGATTCGTTCAATTTACCTACTCATCAAAGACCACCAATACGAACCGGGCTCGTTTCAAAATTCTGCCCAAATCGCCACCATACCATCACGATCAACTGCAATAAAACCGTTCCACGTTCCGCGAAAAAAAAAAAAATCTCGCATAATTTATTCGCATGCACAAAACTCGCTGCACCGTTGCCAATTCTCTGACGTCAAAAAACCAATCCCGTAGAATTTTTCGCGCGTGAAAGAGCGAGAGAAAAACACCATCGCGTCGAGGGGATTCGATGGCATCACGATACCACGATCACAGGATGGCCGGCTGTGCATAGAAATGGGACGGGTGGCAGAGCGGCGGGTATAGTATAGTATACCTATTACCTATCGCATATCAGTATCGGTTTTAGATTTAACGTTGGCAGCGCGGCGGCGTATATGCGATAGCGAATAATAAATGGTAGTAGAGTCGTTGCTAAGTTATCGGTAATTAGACAGGAAGGCAGGTACGTAAAATGGTAAATGTACCCGCAATGTACGTACGTATAGCCTAACTCGTGTGCATACAAACACATACACATTATGTACTTAATATTACGGCCGAGCCGAGCCGGTACCAAAACCGATATATTGCGGCGCAGCTCGCAACATCGCCGTTGCTCTATGCTGTGGCCGTTTCAAAGTTGTTGGCGATGAAATTTTTATGCAAATCCGACCGGCACGTGTTAAATCGTAAAATACGCTACCATTACGAATAGCGCCTTCTGCAGAAGGTCGAAATGAAATTTCGCCAAACGTAGGTACACAGTAAGTACACAGACATACCGACTCGTGGTCGCAGCTCGGCTATAGGATACCCTCGTCTTGAAAGGACGAACGAGCAATGCACCGGTACCGGCACCGCACGACATTACGACACTTTTCTAATTTACACTGTAACCCGGTCCACTTATCGTAAAATGCATAATGCGATGCGCGATGTGACCCACCTCTCGTATAATATGACCTTTCAACGTTATGGTAAACAATTTTTTTTTCGATTACGAGCAATTTTTTAAGGGCGTGGTGCTACGTTTGAAGTGGTACTGGTTTGAATTGAAAAGTCGAGGTTTACGACAAAAAATTTGCAAAAATAAAAATGAGTATGTCCAATTAGGCGTTTCCAAAAACAAGAAAAACATTAAATTTTAAAAATCTCAAAATGATATGGAAAAGTTGATTGCATCCATGAAACTAAATCATTGAATCAAAAATCGAATCACACTAAAATTGAAACCAAAAATTGAATCACAGAATCGAATTCCAAAATTGAATCGAATAAGATTATCAAACCCCAAAATAGAATGAAACTATAAAAATCGAAAATTAAAGGAACCAAAAATTAAGTCAAATCATCAAAATCGAGAACCGAATCGAATTATCGAAATTGAATTATCGAAATTGAATGGAATCATCGCAATCCAAATACCCCGAAAATTGAATCAAATATCAAAATCAAAAATAAAATTGAAAATTGAATCAAAGTATCGAAACTAAAAGAATCAATCAAATCATCAAAATCAAAAATAGAATCAAACTCCGAAAATCGAAAATGAATCCGAAAATCAAATCGAACTATCGAAATCGAAAATAGAATTGAATCATTAAAACTAAAAATGGACTAAAACCAGCAGAACCAATTATAAAATTGACGATCAAATTAAATTGTCGAGACCGAAAATTAAATCGAATCATTCGAATCAAGAATTGAATCGAATAATCAAAATCGAAAACTAAATGGAAAAAATCAAAACTGAAAATAAGACCGGAAAATGAATCAACGCATACCAAAATCAAGAAATAAATTAAACGATCAAAATAAAAAATGAAAACAAACCATCAAAATCGAACCAAAAACAGAAAATCGGATGCACTCGTCGAAATCAAAAATTAGATCGAATCAAACGGTGCAAATCGAAAATGAATCCAAAAATTAAATCGAACCACCAGATTAGAAAATAAAATCGATAATTGAATGCCATCATTAAAATCAAAAATTTAATCGAATCATCGAAATCGATTAATCGAAAATCGATTTGAAATATCGAAATCGAAAACAAAACTGGAAACTGTATCAAATTATCAGAATCAAGAATTGAATCGAATTAAAAAATAGAATCAAACTGTTGAAATCGAAAATTAAATCGATCATTGAATGCAATCATCGAAATCGAAAACTGAATCGAACCATTCAGATCAAGAGTTGAATCGAATCGAATTATCGAAATCGATCGATCGACAATTAATTCGGAATATCGAAATTAAAAAATCGAATCGAACTATCGGAATTGATTCGTGGAAATCGAAAGCTAAACTGAAAATTAAATCAAAGAATGAAAATGAAAAATGGAATCAAACTAATGAAATCGATAATTGAATGCAATCATCAAAATCGAAAATTGAATCGAATCTTTCAAATTAGGAGTTAAATCAAATTATCGAAATCGATTATCTATTCGAAAATCGAATCAAAATATGGAAATCGAAAATATCAAGAACCAAACTGAAAATTAAATCAAGAATCGAAATCAATCGAAATCGAAAACAAAATCAAACTATTAAAATCGAAAATTAGGTAAATCGAATACCCAAATTTAATCAAAAATAGAATCAAACCAGCTAGGTCGAAAACAAAACCCGAAAATTGAATTCGAAATTGGAAATCAAACTGAAAATCAAATTTACAAAATTATCATTCATCGAATTGAAAATCACGATTCCAAATGGACTAAACTGTAGAGAGAAAAAGACTGGGAAACGTATACGTAAGTAGTTCGTTGCGACCATGACCATCAATCTCTCACGCGTCAGTCAAGAATCAAGTCGCAGTTTTGCCTCCTAAACCAGATCTGTAAAAACGCGACCTAACTTAACCATCCGACATCGGTCAATCAGTCTTTGCAACCGTATTTCCACTACATATCACAATAGGTACATACTTGTAGTACAACTGTGAGCTCATGGTGTCACGGTTCGAGGTTCGGTTCACACTCGCGAAGCAATGCACCGAACGCATCGGCATGTCGCGTCTACGTACTTATGGTATGGTGTAGCCCAAACGCGGCTTATTATTTACACATTTTTTTATACGACTTCCAAATACGAAATACTTACGTATGTATATATGTATGCCCTACGTAATACGCAAGTAGAAGTACCCTACACGAGCGACGCAGTTTACGTATATATGTACGTACATATCAACATATGTATTTTCGTATACAAGCAAAATACACACACGTATAAATAATACTGCAGGGAGACAGCAGTGAAAAACACAGCGAGAACAAAAAAAAAGTTGAAAGAAAAAAACCAAAAAGTACAAGTACAACGACCACAATAATTGAACAGTCGTAGGCGTACACGTGCGATGCGTGATATCAAGGTCGTTTTCTTTCAGTGTGCCGCAGTTATTGCTTGTCATTTGGCGGCAGCGTGTAACGTAATTACCTCAACGTTCGAGTACTCGTTTTGACCGCCGCGTCTCAGACTGAGAAATGAAATTTTTTCTCGCAAAAATAAACATTTCGATGCGATTTCGATGCGGCCACGGCACGGCCGGCCGTTTTGGGCTCGTATGGACTGCTCGCATATACGAGAGCTATATTATACGACCCACCGTCGTGCCCCATCCAGCTCGCTCGTACCCCGCGCCCTACTTCACTATCTCGAAAATAAGCCTGGCGTGTCTGCGTACGTGCGTGCATGCATACGATTCGGTTTTTTTTTGACTCGACTGAAGTAGCAATAGCATACCGTCTGCGATTCTAAATCGATTGTAGGCAAACAAAGAAGTAACGAAATAACTCGCCGTATCAAATGCGTCACCGTTCGTCGCATCACGTAGAGGTTCGAATACAGTATAGAGTAGACCTGCGATTACGCTGCAGACAGACAATATCGTACTACGTAAGGTCGCTGAAAACGTACATACCTTAACATATGTAAGTCCGTAGTCCGTCGACGTACTTAGGGTCCAAGTATACGCAGAAAAAAGATGATTTCATCGCGAATACAGCGATAAGCAAAGACTACAGAAAAGATACAAAATACGATAAATATTTACATACATACCTTTCGAGCGTCTTCCGTCTTCATCACCACGCAGGTAATCTTTTCCACCGAATTATAATTCTGACAACTCTGCATCCTGAAAAAAGAAATGATGAAGATTTAAAAACCTTGATAGAAATATACAAAAGAAACGCTGCGAAAATCTTCTTCAAAAATAATATTGATCCACCAGGACACATTCATAGCATAAACTTCCCTTCAAATTGATATTCTGATGCATCTCTGAGCAACCTGAACCTAATTTCAATGCCCCAATCTTCACCAAAATATGACCAATTTTTGGACCCACATTTTCAACTTGAAAACACAAATTTGTCCTCTAATATCACTCCAGGGCAGGGTTTCTCCCGAATGGAGAGAAAACAGGAGTTTCGATCGCTTCACTCGCATATTTCCAATTTCCCACAACAGACCTCCAAACACGAATGAAAAATTATCATTTCCTTTGAAAATAGAAATCAACGATGGAATAAGTTCGAAAAATTCCAACACTCGAAAACACGTACCAAAGTCATACTTTCAAAAATAAAAAAATTTTAAACTTCATTTTTTCTTCAAAAAGTCATTAAATAACTTCGCTTATTTTGTATCTGCTTAATGGGTTGCATGCGCAGTATGTAACGTAGCATAACGAACGCAGTCTTTTTTTTTTTTTCGTAAAACGTCGATTCCGATAACTTTATCACTTTTCGACACGATTTCCCAAAGAAAGAGAAAGGGGAAAGCGCGAAAAAAAACAGCCAACACAACCGAAAAGAAAACCTATCAGTTCGTTGCACGAATATGCAGCGCTGTATACTAAGATAAGAATTATGACGTGCAAGTACAGTATACCTTATTCCTTTTGAACGAGATAAAAAAAAATTACCTAGGCATGTACATACGTATGTAGGTAGGTAGTGGGTTAGGTACGGTTCACAAATACGTACCACAACACGATACATAGTATGCATGTATGTAGGATTGTAGGTAGGTAAAAATACATAAATGTAGGTTCATCAGTCATCACCGCAGGGTTAGAACACAATGTAAGTTGCAGTAGGTACGTACATACGTGCTACATTTATACAATCAAGAAAAATCAACCGCCTATGTAACTTGAATTGAGATATTTACGAGCATAAAAATTGTAATAATTTAGCATTATCAAACGAGTCGAATGTACCAAGAAGGAGGAGTACGAATAAAAAAAGCGCCGCGAGCGTTCAGTTTGTTACCATTAAAGTGTGAGTTCTTCAACAGGTCAAATGTCCGAGATTGGAAATCTGATCAATCGACTACAGCTTAGGGGGGAAAATGCCGACGTTCAGTTGGTAGAAAATTAAAAGTTGAGCTTTTTGAAAATTTTACTAACCTTAAAAGTTCAAAATTAGGGTCGCAAAAATTCAAATTTAGAGTTATTCAGATTAATGCGAAGGAAATTCTCTTTATGGGGGAGGGGGGGGGGAGAGGATTTGGTCAAGGTGGACGTTCAAATTGTGTAAAAACGATGAAAGTTGATTTTCTTAAAAATTTTTATCGACCTCGAAAGTTCAAATCGACTTATCAAAACCGAAAATCATCAACTGATTCCTCGAAATCAGAAAAATACCTATTGGTCGACTAATCGAAATTTAAAAATTTTACACCTACCTCCCACCTACTTATTAGGGTGGAGTGAAACAAAAAACATACCTTAGATTTGGACCAAATTCGGTGGGGTAGTTTACTTTGAGTGGGAGACATTCCAAAAAATTTTTGAGCTCCCTAGGTGCAAGGGGTGGGGAGCAGGAGGTCCCCAAAGTGCACCTCCTTTCGAAAAAAACGCTGTTTTCATTGGTTCCAATTCAGTCAAAATGGCGTGAGAAACCCTTCTTGGTGCTTAAAAGATGCAATTTGAGTTTCTGCATGTTTCTAGACCATCGCAATCTTTCTTGGATCAAAACTCAGACTGCTACCAGGGGGTCGAAAAGTTGCAGATG
>FIZT01001364.1:0-10783 GCA_900065295.1 Paracoccus marginatus
CAACTCCCAATACTCCCATATTTCACTTTTTAAAAAAAGTGATGGTTTTCAACATTTATAATAGTTGATTTTGCTTTTGTTATAACCCGAGCGAAGCAAAGAAGAAAATTTTGAGAAAATTTGGAAAAAAAATGAAATTACTGATGATTTTTAATATTTAATAGTGCGTTTTTGTTGCTGTTTTTACAGCTCGAGGCGCAGCGAGGGCGAAAATTTTGAAAATTTTTTCTAAAAAATTCAAATTTTAGCTTGAAAAAGTTGTATTTTTTTGCTTCTTTCAATATTTCAGGGCATAATGAAACGAGTTGAAAAAATGAGCAATTTCCTTGCTTCGGAAGTGAAAATTCATCTCATTTAACTCATCTTAAGCTTGAAATTATTATTTTTTTTTATCGAAAAAAAATAATTACAACTGTTCAATTTTTCCAGCAAAGTCTGATTTTCCAAACTTTTAAGCAAAAAATTTGCCTCAGGGGGAAGCTTCCTCTCCCCCTACCGGTACGTCATTGAACAGAAGGTACATATGATAGAACCCGAGCGAAGCGAGGGTAAAAATTTTGAGATTTTTTTGAAAAAAAAATTACAATTTCTACGTCAAAATTTGAATTTTTGCTTGAAATCGCGGGAAAAAAGTGACCGTAGTGACTTTTCAGATGTGAAAAGTGACAAAAAGTGACCAACACCCTAAAAAAATGACTCGCTTTGATGCCTGTGGAAAGTGAAAAAAATTGAAAATTTTTAATAGCGTAAAAAAATTAAGAATAAAATTTTAAATGTTGAAAAATCAAAAGTTATCCCAAACAATTGGTACCTAGATTGAAATTTCTAGAAAATAAAAAAACAGGAAAAATAGAAAAGTTTTAATGACTAAAATATTTTTAAGAAATTGGCAAGTGCTGAAAAAGTTTGAAAAATAAAAAAATTAATCATATTAAAAAACTGAAAATTCTAAAAAAAATTTTAAAAGTTTAAAAAGTTTAAAAAGTTGAAACAGTAAAATTTTAGTAACTGAAAAATTCTAAAAAATCGAAAAATATTTCAAAAAGCTCGCATATGTCACGCATAAAAATCTACAAAGTCTTCCCAGCCTAGGCATGAGACCACTACTACAAAAAGTTATGTACTTTCAAAGCACTAAAAATCGAACAGGAAAGGGAAGGATTCATTTCACTACCTAATCTAATTAAATTACCTATACTTAAATTCGAAAAATTAAAAGATTTCATTCCGACACCTGAAAGGCGTCCAGTATTCCATATCCTTCCTCGGAATCGCTAATGGGATTTGAACTCGACGCGACACACAAGCACCATATTGTAGACGAAAACACCCTGTTGAAAACTAAGACTTCCTTTCGCACCTCCAGTGTTGAAAAATTTATACAAACAGGACATCCTTTGATACGCGAGCGTGTTTCCGAACTTCCAAGTTGGAGTGAAAATTAATATTTCACTGGCGAGCATTCCACTTGTACAAAAATTCCTCTCGAGTTTTCTCTCACTAATAAGAAACTAACAACGATGCGGTTCGTTCGAACGCTTGAGTCATCATTTGTTATTGAAATCTAAATACAGATAACGATCGAAGTTCGATAAAAGAAGGTAAAAACCGGTTCCGATCTGTGTTTATTTTTACGTTGAAAAATAAATTTTAAAAAAAGCCCTCTTACTCACCGAAATGAGTTAGAAAATTAAAACGATTTTTACCTTTTTTAAAAAAGTTGTTTTCAGACGACAAATTGGGAATAATTTGCTCGATTTGCTCGACAATCGCTCAAACCCTCAAACGCCCACGTAGCTGGGTATTGTAAAAGAACAGATTTTGTATTATGATAACAAGTTGTCTAATTCGAATACATCTACCGTTTGACGTTTTGTATGCATAGGTATAAAAAAAAAAAAAGCAAAAAGAATACTCCCAGGTCTCAGCTCTCGAGTCCATATCAAGCTAATCGATAAAACCATTTTGCCTTTCAGACAATCGCATATTATGTATGTATAGCAATTTCAAGCATACCGTGATTTGATATTGCAATGAGAAAGAATCTCTGTTGTTTAAATTGTAATTAGGTACATGTTATAGAATTGACGATTGAATTATCTGATTAAAAATGTATAAAAATCTTGCAACAAACGGCAGAAAAATGCATTTAAATGTCAGCGCTTGGTGTTAGAGGTATAAAGAATCAACGCCATCGGACCTATCTCATTGTTGTTGTTATTTTTACATTTTTTTTTCTCTCTCTCTCCTCTGCTACGAGGTGCCCATAAATAAATAAATGAATAAATAAATAAAATAAAAAAAGAAAGAATTATAGAAAAAGGTAAAGAAAATGAACAACTGTAACATAAAATTACAAGACATACTCATTGCTTACAGATACAAAGAATCGTCTATCAATCTGGTCAATTAAATAAATGACTTTATTGTGTTGCTGTTCGCAATACAATTTATTTCCGAGATGCGAAATCTGCATACGCTGGACATTCTCGTATGTCGCCCGTTCGTTTGACGAGACAGTTTACAATGAAAAAATAGTGTTAAATACTCGTATTATTTGCGTTAATGTAATTTAACGAGACAACAGGAATTCAAACGTAAAGTCAATGGACTTGTACGGTTACATTGAAGAGGGAAAAAAATTCAGTAAAAATACTTCTCCGCGATAACATCTACGACTTGGACTCTTTTCTTCCGGCTTTTCTATCCTTTGATTAGCTCGATAGCTGCGGAGAACGCACTGCAACCGCACACGTTTTAGTAAATTGGTGTCAGCGTATTTTTATGTTCGCTAATTAACGCGACATAAGCCAGTCTAGGTAAATTGACATTGTTCCAATGCAATAATGTCAAAGTTGCTTAGTTGCTTTTTGCCTAATTTGGTCACACAGGTCAGTCGCAATATCGACAAAATTTAAATTATTATTCAAAGACAGATTGCCTACATAGTTTCCAATTGGATTTCTTTCGCAGCTTTGGGTGATTGATAAAATGACTTATTTTCGAGTTTTGTCACAGTGGCAAAATCCATTAAATCTAATTAGAAGCTTGTTCACAGTTTAGAACAAGCAATCGATATTCAATTTAGAAATATCATCTCAAAATCGTTGATATTTTTTTTTCTTCGAAAACAGACTCGTCATTAAAATCATTCCTCTTCTACCAAAATATATACCAAAAACGCCGCATAAGAAGGCGTTTTATAAATACCATTCGTAATGGCGCTAGACAAGGCTTGAAAAATCATTCGCCTTCGCATCCAACACATTCCAAACAGTAATCAAAATAAATACGTAAGAAGAAAACACCATGCAGTCAGTTAAATACCTCGCGTTAACATAACGGAAAACATTACCATCGGGTACCGCGGCGTCAGCAACGGCCGGCGAGATGTTTGGCAAATACTAGACCACAACAACAACAACAACAACAAAAAGCGCAATACCATATATTCATTTATGGCCGACCACATGAATTATAACAAGCCATGGAAATCATACCTGATTTCTTGCATATTGAAATGAATCGCGCCTCGAACCGCGCGTAGGTCTCGCGTACCCATACACATAAGGTACTAAGATAACATATACCCAAACAGGCAACTTGAAAAATTCTCTGGCAATCGAGGAGAGCACCTGCTATACATAATTAATGCCCGTCATAACATACAGGCTAATTATAATTATACGCCGAATTAAACAAAAAAATTACCGCAACCAAACGATTCTCTAAAGACTTGACGCGTCAAATTTTGACAGCTTTTCAAAGATCAATTGATGGTACGAAACGTTAATTGATAATTAAACATAGCCTACGCGCATAGAATGACAATACGATGGTTTGACATTGATCTCGCCGTCTATAATTTTACCGTGAATATAAACAATTGAAATGGGTTTAAACAACAGAATAGAGCTGATGCTTAATTTATCTCATTTAGAGTAAAAAGCATGTGGCTACTGGGTACCATTGTGATCAAAAATTATACCTAAGTAGTGCATTTGAGGGAGGAAAATTATTTCAATCTTTTTGTATTCACGTCTGTGAAGTTTTCTGACGAAAAAAATTACGAGACCCTGCCCTTCCTTGGAAAAAGAATTCTTCTCCAGTCACAGTAACCGATCTAGGTAGAAAAAATTTAGTGATGTAGTAGAAGGTCCAGCTGTAGGAAAAAAATCTATTTATAGGTATCAACAAATGGGCAAAGGTGAATTTTTAAAAAATAAAATACCTAATCATCTTACACTTGAAAATAAACTCTTTCTAACGAGAAAATCTCGTGAAAAAATATTTCGAAAAATCTTACCTACGTCAAATAGATTTCTTAAAAAAAAAAAAAAAAAAAATCATTTCAGAAAAGCAATGATTTTGATGAACAGAAAAATGAAGAAAGATTCTGGATTCTGGCGAAAAGACTATCTGAACCATTTTCCGAACTTACACTTCTTGTGTCGAAACGCCATCCAAATTACAAGCGGGAAGAATAACCTAATTAGTGGAGGTACTTTTAGCTCTCAATTTATCACGTCTTAATTTTTTCATCAAGCAATTACGTACATACCGATATTCAACATTTTAAAGAAGACAGTAAAATAACATCTTAACGGTTATTACTTGATAAAAAAAAATAACTTTTTGTCATATTGATCCAATTATTTCATCAATGTACGCAATTCAGTTTGAACGAGCCATTAACTAAATGGCATACTTCTCAATGAAGATTCAACAGGCAGACTGACGACGAGTAAATTGCAGAATAATTTGGAAAATAGTACGATGATTTGCTACACAAAATGATCGATTTCCTGAAGTAGCAAACTGTGCCATATTTACACTCCGCAGCCATTACTTCTTTTAACCAAATTCCAGGTGCTGAAGTGCACTCATTGCATTTCGGCGAAATTTGAAAATCAAATTTAATTCAAATGAAAATTAGCTGGTACCCTATTTCTGATTCCCTGAATCAATCGAAAATGGCTTGCAGTACTTCTGGAGCCTCTAGACATTTTTTGGAATTTCCAATTTTCAAAAAAATATTTTAAAAATTCGCGCAGGTGCGATCTAGCACGTGTAATTGCGCTCTTTGGTTGATCCTCTAGACCAATTTTGATTCACTTTTCAGAGAGTCTGTTTTTACCAGTTACAAGTTCAAATTTTTTCCACATTCTTTGAAAAAATTGAAAATTCACCTTCGTCGAGAGGGTCGAGGAAAAAATCTAAATTTTTGTTTTCATTCTGTTTTTGAACCTCCAAATCGAATAGAGGTGATTTGGACAAATATTGACACTTGGAGAAAATTTTTGTAATTTCAGATTATTGGCGAGAATTCCAACTTTCAACCGTGTGAGGGTTCCGTACAAATTCCAAAATGGCAAAAATATACCAAATCGAGATTCGGATACCCTCTCTTGGAGGGCTGCGTGTCCCGTGTAGAAAACTTTTAAACACCTTGGTCGCGCCTATGGCAGCACCAGGGGTAAGGGTCGCGCTAAAGAAAAGCAGTACCCGAATAATTTTAATGTTTAGACCGAGTCGCGCTTGAAGCTGCACTGGTAAAATATTTTTTTATTTTTATAAATCTGGAAAAGAAACGAACAAATTATTTCCCAAAGCCGTCCAAATTAAACACTGTTTTACTATCGGTTGTTCAGCCACACCGTACCAACTCTGAATGCATTGAAAGCGAAACGCTTTCCAAAAAAGGCGAGAAGATCAACGGAGAAATAAAAATCTATTTCATATCGAATAAAGTACAAAGAGGTAGCTAGAATACAGTGCCAAGAACCACTTACAATCTACCGCGAAAGTATATAAAAGTTTTGCCCGCTAACCTATCTACGAGTACAAAACTACGCCGGTCGATGCGCAGCTCGTGGAAAAATGGGCCATAGTTGGTTAAGAGGACCACCAACAAGCATCATTTTTGTTTACACGACCTGAATCTCCCTTGTGCGAAATTTGAAGCATTTCTGTACTAAGCTAGAAATTTGTGAAAATTGTTGGAGGCTCCAGAACTGCTTGAAACTGCTTTAAATTGATTCAGCACCTCGAGGATAGGGTATATACCAAGTTTTAGCCTAATTTATAGGCATTAATGGTTGATCTTTTTGGCCAAGCTGAAGCTAAAGTCTTCCCCAATAAATTAAAAATCTACATATAATATGCATTTGACGTAGTTTGATACCGACTACGCTATACGTCAAAAACAACAACAACAACAACAACATAAAATAGTAATTTAAAAGAAGAATATCGAAACTGACACCTAAGTATTTATTGGTTATAGGATATTTCTTTATAAGAAAAAATAAAAAATAAAAACCTTTCGCCGATTCGAAAAGGAGAAAAGAAAGGCGTGGTAAAGAGTTAATTTAAAAAGTTTTCTCGATAATTTGCATTTGCAATGCTACATCTAAATTATTTGGGCTCGGATTGGCGCCCACGTCCAATAGGAGACACTCGACTGATAATTCCATTTCCGATATAGAATGTCTACCGATTTGAGAGGTCTTGAAATTGTATACTCGTAGTTGAAGAAATTAAATTGCAACGGTTTAATTAGCATTTGAAAGCCGAACGATGGTCAATGAGTGGCTGTAGACATTGTACTAATGCGTATAATCGTAGCGGTAGGCGTTGTTACCTACGTAGTATATTTAATTAGGAGTCGATGACTATAATAACATTATGTCATACGATAGGAGATTGTGCAAGCGTTATGCAGGAAATGAAATATTTCTTTCGGTATTGATATGGCTTCAATATAACTTCAAAGTGAGCCTGGAGTGATATACCAAAGCATGCACTTCGTACGGTTTTTTTAGCCGGCCTTGGTCAAATGATCGAGAATATAACATAAAGCTAACCTACATTGGAAAGTAATAGCGCTCTCATTCATGCAACGGACTGGTCCGAACCGAAGGTATTATAACCACAGGTAATAAAACTATGTGGTAGCCGGATAGCTGAGAGACCTTCATCTCTGTATAACGACACGTTCTGCTATCCTTTACTTCATTATCATAATTAACCGTTTGTATTTTGACAATATGTAATATCTTATCGTTAGGTAATGCTCGCGTTCTGTCGCCTTTGCCCATAGATATCCATAAAATATACTCATAGCATCCCATGTATTCGTTCACAGCAGCTTCATTAGGTTCGATTAAAATAAATGAATTAATTATTGAACCAATATACTTTTGATAAGCACCCTTTCATTGTGTCAAGAATACAATACAAGAGTCGGCTCCTCCATAAGCTTCGGTACCTTCGTTTGTTCGGCGTGGTTTCCCTTTGTAGAATAAAATGTTCAAAAAAAAAAATAGGCAGCTCGGTGTAAAATGGGAAGGGTTGCATATACCGAACCTTTTGTCGGCGACCTGGGTGACTTTTTTATTAGGTTTTTATCAATGGATTCGTCCATTCAACACGACCTTGCCTCGTTTTGATAGTATTTTCGCAACGTATAAAATAACATCCGGTTGATTTTTTTCTCTATATTAATTTCCACTTTGTAGTAATAAATTTCAACGAAGGCGAATCAGCATTCAATGGGTTCGCAAATCGTGTACGGTATTGATTTCATTTTCTATAGAGATTGATGACCTATTATGACATTCGTGTGAATTATTTTTACCTACCGATATAATGTTGCGACGACCGACGGTGGATATGCACCATGACTTTCGCTCACTCTCATTATCAAATAGCTTTTTCAGGCTTTCACTGCGAGCGGAAAAGTAACACGAATTTTATCCGCGGCATACCTATCTTCATCTAGGAAGCGACCAATTTTGTACGACGATATTGAAATATCACGACGGTCCGACGACAATTACCTACGTCGTCGGGATAAAGATATACGTATACAAATGAACGTAGATTTCGAAACTGCATCACAATTTGAACCCCTCTGTCTCCCACCTGCATCGTCTCGTGACACAAGAGTACGCGGCGGTAAACGTGAGGATTTACTATGCCAGTTTATCTTCCAATATTGTGGTTTCTTTGGCTGGTTGACATAATCGTTTTGTGGAGCTCATCAAAGGCTGAAATAACCTTGCTCGACGCTATACCCCGAACATTTGGTTAATTCTTCAATGTGACGTTATTATAAATCATGAACGCGCGTACAAAACTGTATGCAAATAGCGCGACTCGTACGTCTATTCTTTTATCGTATAATTTTGCTGCTTTTGTTTTCGGTGTTTATAATTTTGAAAGCTTGGCTTTTTGTTTCTTTTCCAGCAAGTATAGCTTGATTTATTCGACGTTTCAACCTCGTGATAGCAACTTTGTCACGGGATTACGTTTCGTGACAGTGCCTCGTTTATCCTCGTGATTAAGTTCAAATTAAAAAGTCGGGCTAAATTTCAACTTCACGTATGTTCGGCCCGGTGGCGTGTCCGAAGATTTTTTACGCCGTTTAAGATAAATAGGTATGGAGCAATGAAAACGTTTTCTCGCGCATTCGACCACTGTTGTTTGTTTTTCAAAAGAAGTATAACGATATTTTAGCCTTTTTAAGGCGTCTTTTGTGAGCATCGAGTGTTTTCCAAGAGTCTCGAGTTGGGAAAAAATTACTGTCGATATTTCATCATATTCTTTCAAGTCCTACTACGTATAAGAATTTGTTTAAAAATGAGGAAAGTTTTGTTCAGTATTCTAGCAAGCCCATAAAGAAGGCGTTGATATAGATACGTTCACGTAGATCAAATCTAACCAGGTAGGTAGGTATCATGCTATATTTTTATTTTAGTAATTAAATCGGCTGGATATCAACATTAATGGGTACTCATTTGTCCACTAGAGAGCATAAACCCTCGGTTGATGTGCTATTATCGTCAATATTGAAATATTGTATCGATATACCATACGAATCTACGAGGCGTATTGAGTTGAGACTGTAATTTAGTTGCCCAAAAACTAATTTATCAGTAGATATATACTCGCAGCAGTATAAGTAAAAACTTGGATTATGTAATTGTCCGTTTCATTCATTACGCAGCTTGTTTGATGGTCACTATGGGATCTGGAATCTACGCATTTTAAACAGGCTTTATGAGGATGAAATTACAGAATCTGGTTCACCTAGTTGATTTTTAATCCGCCGACTAGTTAATAAGATTTGCATCTGTGATATACCTACGTACAGAGTGATTTATTTAATTAGTTTTCTTTCTTCATCAAGCCAATTGTTACGTAAAACTTGTTTAAATTAAATACGAAATTGGAGCAGTAACCAGCAGGCTGACGAATACAGAGGTGATTTTACCAGCGTCAACATCACATCGGCTGGAGAATTTTTTCCAGCTCCAATATTTTTGAGACGGACTCATTTGTCAGACAGTTCGATTTATTGGTACACGAAAAAAGAAAGGAATTTCTAATCGATCAATTCGATAAACAAACCTAAAAACACGTGACCGAAGCCACTGACACTGAACAGAGCACGCAAAGCCAGTCTAACCGCGCTGTTTCATTCCTCCACCGTACAAATTCTTACTGTCAAACTTCTCGGGTGCTTTATTAGTTTGGATTAGGAGGACGCGATGCGGAGACACATCTCCAACATAATTGTTTTTTATCACTAATACGTACTAATAAAATAATGTTACTTTGATGACGGCAATAAAGTCAAAATGTTTGAGGGAAACAAACCGAACCGACTTGGAAGATTAATTACCATTATCAAAAATATTAATAAAAAAAAAAGACCACTTCCAACTTTCGTGGTGTATTTCCAGTTAAGCGAATCCGTCCGATGATTTATTCAAATTACCGAACTGAAAAAGCGGTTTCGTCTTATTCTATTCGAATTTTTCCGCCATGAATTAATATGTATTTTGATATCAATTTAATAAAACCAGAAGTATCATCTTGATTATTTATTAGAACTATTAAAAAGTATGGATTAGATGACCATTATGATTTAATACGAATTCAACGACTACCTGAAGTTATTTATAAGACTTGTTAATAATTTTACGAGGCTTTTCGCGTGTTTTTTCTATTCCGATACAAATTTCGAAAGTGATTTCGAACTAAGTAATTTATAAGCTTCTCTGGCGCTGAGCCGAGAAGTTTTTTTTTTCTAGCTTCGCTGATTTTGATTTATCGGGTGTTCGAAATTGAACGAAACGCGAGAAGAAGCGTGTTTTCGAAGTGTTTGGGCTGTGGACTTTGACAGAAAGTTTTTAGACGAGTTTTTGAAGGAAAAAAAAAACCTGGCTATTGCGATAGTTTCGACTGTAAAAATTTGAGGCGAGGACAGCTTTCTTCGTGCTTCAAGACCCCTGAGAGGTCAAATATAGTGGTTTTCGGAATGCCAGAATCATCCCATATAAAATTCTAAATTTTGAAAATTCAGTTACTGATCAAAAAAAAGTTGATCTTGATAGTTGGGGTCTTTTTGTGATCTAGATTGAGCTAACGGAGTTTCAAGCCCCTAACTTGAAAATTACGTTGGGTCCCTTTTTATTGAGAGCCCCCAAGTGGGGTCAAAAGATCAAAAAAGTTTGAAACTGGGATCAATAATTAAGCATCTTTATTGCCATCAACATATCCAAAAATGACTTTCCTAGGTCATCTACACCTTCTTTCAAGCACCATAATATAAATTTTTTCACCATTTTGCTGCCATTGATGAACCTATAGCCCCACCCCCTACCAAAAAAAAACACCTATATATAGGGAGTCAAGTTTGAGAGATACAATACGTTGGTGCTGCTGTAGATGTGTGTTTTTTTTGGGGGGGGGGGGGGGGGGGTTTTTTTTTTTT
>FIZT01001370.1:0-27006 GCA_900065295.1 Paracoccus marginatus
GGTAGTACCCATCTACCACCCAAATATCAGCCCTGGATCTCTCCGGGGCAGATTCACCATGGTTGTCTCCCTATGCCCTTTGAAAAAAATTAAAAATCTAACATTACTGAGAACTATAAGATAATTAATTGCCAAAAATTTCAATCTAAAAACTAAAAATCATCTGGTCATCAGCCCAAGACAAGACATACACATATAATATGTATTTGTATGAATTGAAAAAAAAGAAAGAAAACAGCTGATTTGGGCAATTGCAGTAATAACGACGAATCTTAAATCCCGCCGAATTAATTTGAATAATTACTTCTCACGAACTAAAATTCACCAACTCCGACTACTTAAGCATTCAAATGAAATTTACCTCGCAAATCCGACAACAATAACCCATCAACTGGCTGTCACTTTATACACACACAAAAAAAAAACTAAAAATAGGTAGAAAAAATTCTACCCAATTTCCACGAACCCGCAGCAATACCCTTCGTCGACCGCCAATGCCACAGCGAGCGGTAATAATTTTACATACAATGCTCACTCAATACATACTCATCGTTACTGGCAACTATCGTATCGCCAATCTCCTCGTAATAATTCCTCAAATCAGCCACGTTCGCGCGTCCTTTAACCATCATAGCACACAAGTCAAGTCGCGTCGCGTCGCTCGTGACATTCACACAGCCAAGCATCGGGCACGACCAACGAAACGGAAAAATACCTATTTATCGCAGCTTTTTCACGCGTATAATCATCATCAGTATTTTGTATAATCACCCATACACTTCTCAAGGTGCCATAGTACGTACGTACTTACTTATACCTATTCCTCGAACTCGACTATAATTTAATTTCGTCTTGCAGCTCGTCGCGAATGTAGCACCTTCGCGCGTATTATAAATAAATTCCACCTCATTATCGCCACCGTCGCACCGCCACCGTACCGTGCACTATAGGTACACGATGCACATACACTTCACCTGATTATTATACTGCTTATCTCGAAGCTTAATGTGTACCGATTATCGAGTACGAAACGCGTAATCTTTGCACTTCTTTTGTCCATACTTAGCTATCGTACGTAGACTTTTCGCCTTTCGATACTCGCTCAAAGGTGTGATTCGACCATCTCGTGTCAAATCGCACCTCCAAACCGGACACGAATTTCCCTAAATCTATCCTAAGCCAAAAACCGACACTAACCAGCCTATCCTGACACACGACTGTTATTTCCTCAATTCCGATCAATCGATCAGGCTTGAGTCAACTTTCTCACCCATCGATCGGATTCTTTCACAATGCATCGCCGTTTCGAACAGCATACGTAAATCATTACACTCATTTCCTCGTACTTATCTCCATATGATTTGTCGTAACCCTAAAGTTAAGTCCTTTGGCCTTTTACGTACGTAGTAATTCGATACCAGACCCACGTATACGCGTAAGTACGTGGAAATCTACTCGCTCATCCGAGCGTAACCGTAAACACCTAAAATTTGGCGTAATATTAGTACTTGTTCAAGGACAAAGAGCTTTTCAAAAGACCTCCTTTCCCCGCGTAATTCCACACAGCATGGCTGCCGAAGAGAAAACAAATTGCTTCGCGATAACTTTGAACTTATCGAAATTGCGCCATTTTCGTTTTCTTCTTCTTTACAGATTAAAAATAAAAATTAAAAAAACACGAATATTTCGTTATCGCGAAGAACGACTGCTACGTACGAAGTCATACGTATATGCTGGCGCCGTGCTGCTGTCTCATTACCACAAGCGAACAGAATTAATTTCTTAAAAAATATACCATTACTTATATTATATAAGATAACACAATTGAAAAACGCCTGCGCCCCTCCTTACCTAGTACATACAATGTACAATCGGCTTTTTCAGAAAATACACGTGCACATCGTACATGATTTATTAGTGTAAAGAACCGAACGTACGGCGCTTCTACGTATAGATATGTATGTACTTTACCTACATAAAAATGTATCGCTTACTCACCACAAGATCGACAACGATGAAATCGTCGTTATACGACGTCGTTGATTTGGCGACGACGTGATTGGCGTTCGGGTCATCCTTGTCGTGCGTCTCGATCGCCTTCAATCTGTTGCATAGTTCGATTTCGTCGAGTCCGACGGCTGGCGGAGGTACGACCAGCGTGGTATCTTTATCGGCGGCAACCGCCGTCGTCGTCGTGGGCGGCGAAGACGCGGCCACCGTTCGGTTATTGTTTAGAAGACTGCCGAACGGTACGTTGGGCAGGAGCTGATCCGAGTCCAACGGTATCAGCGATTCTCGTCGCGATTCCACAAATGCGCCCACTTTGTAGCTCGATTCGTCACTGAGCGAGGTATTGTTTTCATCGCTGAAATCGATAGAAAACAAAAGAAAGAGGATTAGAACTCGTAGAAATGACAAAAAGAAATTCGAAAAAAAATAAAATAAAATAATAAGCGAAATGTAAAAAACCAAATGTAACAGAAATGAGAAAACATCACGTAAAATTTAGAGAATAGACGAAATCAGTTGAAAAAAAAAATCAAAATTGACACATATGTCATAAAAATGATCGAAGAGACAAAAAAATATTACAAAAGTAACAAAAAAAATTGCAAAATTTACAAAAAAAAAACAAAACAAGAAATGCAGAAATTATTAAATTCAAAAAATGAAATCGTTGAGTGGTAAAAAGGATAAAATTTTGCATTGACAAAATCAAAAAATGACCAAAAATTTATGAATTGACAAAATGGATAGAAATCAGGGAAAAAGACTAAAAAAGTCAAAATCAACAAAACTCACAAAAAATATTGGAAATCCCCCAAAAAAAAGAAATTCAAAAAGCAGCAAAATGAACAAAACTAGCCAACCCTCCCCCCTCCCCAAAAAAAAGGTCAAGAGGTCCAAATTTCAAGTGATAAAAGAGAACATACAGCTTTGATAAAAGAGAAGTCAGAACTGACCAAAAAATAAAAAAGACAAAAAATTGAAAAATTATTTTAAAAAAACAAAATTTCAGAAAAAAAAAGAGAAGACAAAAACAAAAACAGCTTGAAAGTATAATTGTAAATAATTGCCAAAATAATGAAAAGTACAAAAAATAAGGGAATCGTAAAATGAAAAAAAAAAAAAAATTCGAAAAAAACACCAAAATGGGCAACTCTCATAAAAAAGAAGAAAAAAAAATCATGAAGTGACAAAAATGACCAAATGTCAAAAATTCAAATAAGGTCACAAAAGTCAAAATCGACAATATACTTGCGGTGACTAAAAAAAAGAACAAAAGTGACTTGAATTGACAAAATTCACGAAAAAAAACCACGAGTCAGAATTGTCAATAATTTTCAAAATAAAAAGGACAAAAAATGAAGAAATCACAAAAGATGACTGAAAAATAAAAAAAAATTGAAAACGGACAGAACTCGTGAAAAGGACACAAAAGTTATAATCGATAAAAAATCATAAAAAAATTAAATTGAAATAAAGAAATTGAGTGACAAAACTGCCCGCAGGTAGGTCACAAAGGTCAAAATCAAAAAGAATAGCAGAGATTGAAAAAAAAACAACAGAACATAAATAAATCACAAAATGTCCAAAAAAAAAAGGGTCAAAAATTCAAAAAGAGACGGGCTGACAAAATTTACAAAAATACAGAAAAGTCAGAATTGACAATAATTGTCAAAAAGTTGAAAATTAAAAACAAAACACATAAGTCAAAGTCGAAAATAATTGTAGAGATGATAAAAATACAAAACACAAGAAAAAAATCATACAAGTTATAAAAATGAGCAAAAAGTCAAAAAATTGAAAAATGACACTTTGGACAAGGCTAATGAAAAAAAAGAAAAAACTTACAAAAGGAGAACAAATCTCAAGAGAAGAGTGGAAAAAATCATAGTGAAAATGAAAAAAATGACAGAAATGACGAGTATAACAAAAAGTCACAAAGTTGAAAGATAGGAAAGAAGGAGGGTAAAAAGTCAAAACATGTCAGAGAAACGAGCCACAGAAAAGAAGGAGTACAAATGTCAAGAGGACACAAAAAAAACAGAAGTAGTAAAAATGAAAAAAGTGACAGAAATGACGAGTATGAAAAAAAGTCACCAAATTGACGAACGGAGGAGGGTGGAAAGTAAAAAAATGTCAGAAAAACAAGCCCCAGAAATGGTAGAATAGACACGACTGACGAAAAGGACACGAAAGTCAAACTTGACCAAAAAAAATCGATGAACAACATTGACAGAAGTGAGAAGAGATACGCGGATGAAACGTCAAAAAATGTCACAAAAAATGACATAAATGACCTAAATGATCAAGCTGTCGATAAAAATAGTCAAAAAGCCAGAAATGACATAAACGGCACAATTCACAAAAGAATTATGTAGGTACAAAAATAACTCGAAGAAAATTCAACTAACCGAAAAATAAGACAAAATTCAGTTTAAACCCGAACCCATCGATCAATTCCCAGAAACCACTCTTTCAATCCAAATCAACTTCAAGGTAATCTTAAATCAATGTGCTTTCCGATTTTAAAAAAACAAACAAACACGACATTCTCGGCTAATTTCTAAAACTCCACGTATAGCCAAGTCGTAATGCTAATGTGTATTCTAGGAAACATTAGTATTTTTTTTTTTTTTTTGAATTTATCGCGAGTAGTACATACTTCGAAAAATCGTTAATACTCGTATACTTAAAGAAATGAGCTCATTTTCTATATTCGATAGCACATCGTTGGGGAATTCGATTATACGCGTACATAGACGTCATCATCCACAAAACACATCTACCATCGCGCATCGTTAATGCAACGATAAGCTCGAGGAATGTCGACCATATGGGCCGTAACTGAAACTACACCACACGCCGAGATAGCCATCCGTCAGCGTTATAAAAAACCGAATCTCGACGCAGTAAACGATAAGGAATTGCGAGCGAATTCGCCCTCTGCCAGAGCCAGTTATTCTTTTCTTTTTTCCTGCTCGTCGTGTCTCGTGCGTTGGCAAAAAAAAAAAAAAAAAAAAAAAAAAAAAAAAAAAGCCGAAAAAAAAAAAAAAAAAAAAAAAAAAAAAACACAAGTCGCAGAAAATAAACTCGATTTAATTACTCACCTGGTTTGATTGCGATTATGTTTGGGACTTAAATCCGGTCGAAAATGGTCGCTTTTCACCATCATCGACCCACCGATACCGGACGGCTGGGGCGATATCATCTTCATCACCGTACGATAATGCACGACCAAGTTCACGGTACCCATCGGCGTCGTCACCATGCCCACTTTCAACTGCTGGCATTTCTCACCTACGAATACGCAAGAACAAAAAATTAGCCATTAGAGTATGTAAGAGAAAATCTGCCAATTACTTCATCACAACCAACGTGTGCAAAAAAAAAAATGTCTTATTTCACGCTTATGAATAATACACGAGTAATACACCACATTGCACTACACTACCAGGAAAAACCTTGAGTATCTTAGTCGACTCGATCGACACTCTTCTTCTTCTCCTTTTTTTTTTCCAATCTCCTCAATTTATTGTACTTTTAATTCGTTACACAATACCTAATTAATGGACCAATTACTCGCGTTGCACAGATGACGATGCAGCGAAGGATAATATAATCCATCTGAATCGAAAGATGATGATGATGTATATTATGCACCATCAAGGGTATAATATAGTCACTCAATCTACGTCTATGTACAGATCGCAAATGAGTGCGATTGTTGTTTTTTTATCTTTTTTCGCGAACCGATTTCAGAGCTTAACCCAGTCACTTCTCTCCACTCCTACAAAAAATAGTATCATTTCAAATTATTTTCCAGAGGCTGAGTATGGATGATTCACGAAGTATTGAAACATTCTGAGAAACAATAGCAAAAAAATTAGAAGAGAAAAAATGAAAAATTTTGAACCAAAGATGTTGAAAAAAATTGCAAAAAGAAATTGGAAAAGACTGAAAAATTTTTCAACAAAAATTCAATTTTTAAAAAAAAAAATCAAGAAAAACAACTGAAAAATCTAGGAACAAAAATGTAAAAAAAAAACGCAAAAAAAATTTGAAGGTGAAAAATTTAGAAACAAAAATTTAAAAAAAAATTGCCAAAATTCTTTTCAAAAAACTGAAAAATTTAGAAACAAAACTACAAAAAAAATGGAAAATGAAATTTTAAAAAAATTGAAAAATCTTGGGACAATAATGTAGAAAAAAATCGCAAATGAAATTGAAAAAAAATGTAAAATTTGAAACAAAATGTAAAAAAAATTGCAAAAAGAAATTTTTTAAAAATGCAAAAAAAAAATATCGAAAAAAATACTGAAAAAAAAATGTCAAAAAATTCTTTTCATTTCAAGTTTTAGGGAACATGAGCTAAAATTTCTTTCTACCACATGCTCCAAAATCGCGACATTTCTCACATTTCGATGGAGCTGCTTTCAAACCATCTCTCCCTCTCAAAGAAGACCACTCGTACAAACTATTTGGTTTTAGAAAATCCACAAATAACGTTGACAAATCCAAACAACATTCGTATTCTACGCAGAAACATGAACACTCGGTTGGTCCATCAATTCCAGAAATTCCTCACAGTTCATCATTATCGTCACACACGTCATTTACGTATCTGTGCAGGCGACAGACGAGCCATCATCAATCAGTGAATTCGCTCTGTTCTAGCTTTTCATATACATTCCAGTTTACTCTACTCATTGACAACACGACGAACAAACGTCACCAATTTACTAAAAACAAGAAAGCAGCGAAACCAGTTTCATTTGTTCCATTTCCCGAGAATTTCGCTTGACTTTTTTTTTTCTTCGTACTACAAGTAGGTATTTTAATTACGTTCGTGCGAACTGCAAACTGGTACCGTTTTGGTCCATTCAATGACGTAGATGCGGTTCCATTTTCGTGATGGTTTCTTCAAAAAACCTGAAAATTTTCCCCCAACGAAAAGCTTTGCTGATGGGAAAAGGAAACGAACGAGATAAATCAATAACGACTCGACGAGGCGACTTCCATAACCAGCACACACACGGTGGTGGAGGTGAGGGACGACGTGTGCGCTGGACGGCTTTACTGACGTAGATAATAACGAAGACGAATAACAGATTGGTTTGTTTTTACCAACGGTAGCGTCGTGACAACGTCCTTGACATTAGTCAAAAAAATATGTATAAATGTATAATACGGTCTCGTCTCCGCGCTATGCACATTTATACCGTCCTACTCTATCATACAATGTTTACTGGATCCCAGTTCCGAGAGAGCAGCGTAGCAGGACGTGGCGGGCCGAATTTCGAGGAAGGGATAATTTCTCATTTTCATGCACATCGTCGTATTTTTTTGGCACTAGCTCATCTCGTCGCAGAATCGAACAGAGAGCGCTTCCGCGCTACGAGACGAGGAGGCCGAGGGGCCAGAATTGGATGTAAACAAGCCGAGATCGAGATGTTTGACTCTGACGAGGAAGTGAGGATCGCGGAGAGAGATTCGCTAATTAGTTATTTTCCGTACATTTTTCATCTTCATAAATTCGTCGCGTACAATTTCGCAATAATTTCGCTGGTCAGATGATTTCGCCGGGGGGGGGGGGGCATAGTTTCGCCACAAATCACGTTCCTCCGATTTCTACATCTTTTATTGACGGCGACACGTCTCGAACGGCGCTGGGAAAACCCTCATACCTCTCGGACAGAATCCGCATAAATATATCTACGATTATTCCTTAATCGTCCACACACCTCGCTTTCGCGCCTCTTCGCCTATGTATTAATAACGATGTTTACGCCATTATGCTCGACGGCAGCAGGCAGCGATGCGGTGGGCGCGATTACACAGCAAATAACACGTCCGTCCGATGATAAAGCTTGCTCTTCTGCTCTTCACTTCTTTCATCTCTGCAATCGTGTGCAAGTGCGCGGTGCTGCATTGAAACGTTGAATTTTTTCTTTTTTTCTATGAGTGCTGATATGATACGATGACGACGACCTATTTACTTTACACAGCCGAACATAGTGTATGACCTTTCTGCGGCTTTTATTTGCACCTTCAATAAAAATACGTTTACGTGAGAAGTCGAGTGAATGAGATAACGTTTCGCTGAAATGAAAAGTACTCGTCTTATCAAACAGCAAACAGTATCAAACGGAAGATGAAAAATACGACACAAGAGTGCCAAGTCCACGCAAAAAATTCGAAAAAAACAACACAAATTCGGATATTTTTCAAAGAGAAGCAGAGTTACGGTTTGTTGTGAAAAGTATTAGAGTATCTATTTATTAGCAATCAGAACTGAGTGAGGACAAGGGTATCTCTCAGCAGCGTGATGTACATAGAAGGGGGCCGGGGGTACGGTTCGCTATACGTAAAGTCACATATCTGATATCAACGACAACCACGTTCCATTAAAGTATCCGGTATTGTTCAATGGGTATAATATTATCGTACGGCTACGGTAGGAAAATTGCCCTAGGTCATTTACATCGAATATATGCTCGACTGCCTACGCTCCAGAGACACTCCCGACCTTGACGGTCGGTTAGGTTGTTGGAGAAAAAAATTAGTAATGGAAGAGGTTATCGAATGAATGGAGAGCTATATTATAGGCGTGTAGGTGGTGTCTCCAAACCTTGCGGCATTAGAGTGCTTTTGAATTTTTCAATTTATTTATTCATTTTTTTGGGTTATGTTTTTGTAATAATAATATGAATTTTTCTAAAAACCAAGATCCTCAAAAAATTAAATTTTCGATCTCTTTGAAATTTTCATACTCAAAATTTTTCTCTACAGTTACAAGTACGAAGTAAGGTTTTTCAAAACCAAAAAACTAAACTAAAACCTTCTCCATAGAAACGATTTTTTTTTTACCTCTAAGAAAATTAAATTTTTGATTTCGGTTATTGACATGCCAATTTCAATTTCCAAAAAAATCGGAAACAATTTGATTTTCGAGTCATCTTGAAATGATAAAATTTCAAATTGAAAGTAAAATTGTCATAAAATCAAAAACATCCTAAATTTTGAAAACTACGTCTTTTGAAGAAAATTTGATTCTTGAAATCTCATCAAAATTCATTCAACTTGCCACCTTTTATGCACTCTCAGACATAACAATGCAGTCGGTCTCACACGTCACATCCGATCTATGCATTGTTCCTATACGTATAATCAAACGTCCATATCGTTACGTTCGCTTTTCCACAATTTCCTTCCTCTGCTCCGTTCCCATATCGGCATACGGGAAAATTCTATTTTTAAAATCTTTCATTCTGCACTGTCCCAGAAAAGCACGCAGACCGGACCACTCCGCAGCGAACTCAACATTTCGGACGACGTCACCACGCCACGCCATCGCCACCCCGCCCGTCAAGTCAATGCCAAAAATAGCACCCACGACGTCGATCAGCATACCGCACCGTTCGTCTCTCGATATAAAATATTAATATTATAAGGCCGCTTCGTGGGAATACGATCGTAATCCGTTTAATTAAGCATGTAATTAGAGCTCGCTGCCTTCGCTGCCCTGCCAGCTCTTACTTCACCGACCCTAATAATTAACAATTACCACACACTACATATGAATTATTTCGAGAATTTCAAATTAGAAATTGAAATTTATATTACGTATAGAAAAAAACATACGGCATAGCACTACCAACGGAAGCAGCGACAATCGGCTTCGAAACAGCGGGCAATATAAGACACTAATGTGGGCAAAGAAGTGGCTCGGATTAGGAGAAGGGATGGAATAAAGAATAGAAATATAATCCGCGCCATCGTCGCCGCGACATATACGTACGTACTTCGCGT
This sequence comes from Paracoccus marginatus, assembly GCA_900065295.1. NCBI lineage: Eukaryota > Metazoa > Arthropoda > Insecta > Hemiptera > Pseudococcidae > Paracoccus > Paracoccus marginatus. The sequence goes on from FIZT01001370.1 coordinate 9,817, forward strand.
ACACCGATATACATATTTGACCGTGTATAAAAAGATATTTTAATAAACACTACGTGACACTAAACACGATAGAATTCCGGGCCAGCAGCTGCCGCTTTCCCCTCGCAACTTCCAAGTATCGCCAGCGTCAGCGTCACATTCGACGTAAGTAAACAGATCGCGCCTCGTATACGCGGATACCGCGCTCGGTCAGCTATTTCATTAATTAAATCGATTACATTGCCAGAGACGAGTCTTTCAACTCGAGTATGACAAAAATTCACGCTCATATTCCCCACCGTCGAGGAATTCTCCCAAGTGGACTGCTTGTTTAGACTGTTGACAATGGCAACGTGTACCGAAACAATTAAAAATAGGAAGTGCCCGATTATTCATCACTCGTCAGATCACACGACTCCACGACTAGAGACTTGAAAACGGTAATCTCGACGGTGAACATTTTCGCACTCTCGATACAACATTTTCCACGACACTGGACGGGCTCTAAATCATCAAAATCTTGACAGCTGTCTCAAGCAGACGAAGACTGTCGACGAATCTTCCTATAAATATACCACTCGAACCGTTTTTGAGAAAAATATCAAACTCACGAAGGTGAAAATTTTCCACACCCGCATGTCACGCAGTACGCCTCGTCTGTTGACCACATTGCAAACACACGGCAAGCGAAACAATGCTTGTTTTCGAGCCAATCGCACAATAGCTCGTAACTTCCCATTGACGTTCGAATTGGAAATAAAAATCGCTCTTCTCGACTGTAACGAAATTCTTTCGAATGATTCACGAATTAATTAACGATGAGACGCGTTGCAAGTTGAGCACATCGCATATCTCGAACTCGATTTGATCAATCATCGCTGATTCGGAAAACTAATCAACGATGTAGCATTATTAGAGATGTAAAACGGTAATCACAATCATCGTTAATCAACTACGACCTCAAATCGTCTATAAATATACGACAAAGGTCAGCTCAAGCTTAAGTACCACTGAGCTGACTTGAAGACCTCCACAGACAGGATAATTTTACAATAACGGAAGCCAAAACCATATTCACAACTCACCCAAAGAGTTATATTGAGGTTCCCCGGGGTAAATTCGGTATCCGATGCTGTACGAATCGAGGCTCTGTCTGCGAGAGTACCGATACGCTGGTAAGACTCGGGTAATCGCCAGCAACGATCTTAGCAGAATACCCAATCGATTGTAGACGACGTAAGAAGTAGAATTATCGAAATAGTCGGAAGCCAGCGATATGTTCCACGTTTCCAAAGTCATCACGTCACCTTCCGCTGTCTTCAGGTAGACTTCGATGCACATCGACCATCTGTCGCTTTGAAACGAGCCCATCACTTTCTTCACGTCTCTTTCCACATCGACTATTTCGCGAACGGCCACGTTGAACTGGTAAAACGAAAAAATACGCCGAAATGTCAGTAATTTGCTCGCTCATACATAGATTTAAGAAGCGGATCGAAACTTACAGTGCCATAGCCAGAAGTATGCGGATTGCATTTAGTGTTCGTCTTGATACCGTCTCGTGATCCGACGATTACGTACGCTGATTTCAGTATCAACGTTTTCAGCAACTTGATCAGCTCGCTTCGATCATGTACGGTTAACACGTCCGAAGTCATGATTGAAAAGGGCCCCTTTAAATACTACGATCGAAACACTACACAGCAGCCGATTAAAAACGAAAGCCCCGCAAAGAGCACTTCTTCCAAAACATGTCAGCCTGTAACAGAATATAAAATCGAACGTAACGTATTAATTAAAATAGTCTTAAGAAATCTAAATAAAGATCTTATCAATTATGATAAAGGTCAATCAATCGCCCGCCAAAAATTACCCAATTCAATAACAAAGCTAACGTATCGATTGGGATTTTTTTTACAATGTACGAAACTTTAGTAACTCGATCGACGAGCTTCAACCCCCATAAGTAGATAAAAATAACCATACACGTAGGTAAAATTGTAAAAAACTAGCTTTCCATTGACGTCATATTGATTTGTGTGATACGAATACATGGACAACTTTTAATTTTTTTTCAAATCATTACACTGACGATTAGAAGGTTATTAATTTAAACTTCAATATAATATGCAGTTCAACAATGAAACAATGCACAGTGGTAATTGGAGCTAACCTCGTTTGTGTGTTTTATAAACGTATCAAATGAAAGTATCACACATATAACAATAATCCTACGCTCTGATAAAATTCATCTGTCGACATTTCCGCCACTGCATGACTCAACGCAGTGGCTCGTTTTAACTTCATCTCTTAAAAGCATGAGAAAAGAAACCTATAACGTTGAATTACACCGAGATATATGGTTTACTCTTCATCACAACGTCGCGCAATACTCTAACACAAGATTTTACCTTCATAATATTGCCAAATACATCAATTGAGAGAGACATCGGTTCGCACATCGAGCACATCATCACTTTCACGAACCAATTTTCGTCCATTAAATCGATCGCGACCACGGATTTGTTCACCATTTAAAAATATCGTTCGTATGTACGAAAACGAATTAACACACTACGTTTAACCAACAACTGTACGTTGAAGTACGACCATACGCGAAATGGAGAATTCAAGGTTTCAATGCACAACGAAACGAAATCGCCACTGCCACTCCGTCATCGACGACGACTACATTCTCTGAATAACGGTATGAGAAATTCCTGATACTAAAATAACGAATAGAGCTTTAACGTACATACGTACATACATTGACAATCTGATTACGATTACGTATACTAACCAATCCACTACCAACGCGTAAAATTTTCAAAGTAGGTGGTGGCGTACAAGTCAAACTACACTTGGCAACTTGGATTCACGGGCTTGAAACTTGAAACTTACATGCAATGAAATACGCTTCGTTCGACGGTGATCGTCACAGCTGTGTGAAAGTGGTTTTAAAAAGCGCGCGGTCCCGGAGGTGTACTTGCCAAGATCTGAGACGATGATCGAATTTCAGCTTTGTTGAGGAAGGAAATACTGCAATCTACAAGGGTAATCCTCGACGAACCACTATTTTAGATAAATTAAATCAAAACGTGAATTTAAACGGATTAATTTTGATAAAATTAAAATTACACAAACTTACGGAACAACTTTCATCAACATATCAACAACAAAAACACGTTAAATAAAATATGAAATTGTTTTTGGCTTGGGGTTGATGCGATTTTAGACAGCGCTATTTCTCCGCGGCAATTTCTGTATAGACCCAACCGACCGTACCTAACACTGAAAACAAAAAAAATTTCAATTATTTTTTGCAAAAGTTTCGTTTATTTACATATTTTATTATTTTAGCGCAAATTTTTGCATAAAATTCATAATCATAAATAACGATCATAAAAAACAATATTTCAAAAGAAAAAAGGTCTATAATAATTGAAAAAAATTAATTAATCAAAAATGATATGATTTTTTCGGCAATTTGTCGTAAGCAGTGTTGCTTACAAAAACTTGAAATTAATTATTTTTTTTTTATTTTTTCTTTTTTGTAAAATACAACCATAATTTAAAAAGAAATCGAGTTTACTGTGAAATGAATCACTCGATACAATACTGTTGAATAAATTAACTAAATTAAACCAGCAAAATTCAGCAAAAATCAACTTCAATGTTTTGTTTTTAGTTTTGTTGTTTTCCTTTTCACATTCATCTCGAAGCAAACTTGGTGATAACCATTATCAGCAACACTTTGGTCGAAATAATTTTTTCCAGTCATTTTTTCAGATTTCTAAATTTTTAGTAATTCTCTTCGGTGCGTAAGTATCGTATAAATCTTTCAAATTTATTACCACACCTCTACGACCAATTCAAACATATTGAAATTTGCAGAACTTGTCCAAGACCCCGCGATGCCTAAGAAATTCGCCGGCGAAAATTCCAAAGCAGTAGTTGCCAAAGCACGCAAAGAAGCAGTTCGAAAAGAACAAGAGACTAAAAAACAGCAGCAAAAGGAAGACGAATACTGGAGAGACGACGATAAACAAGTGATAAAAAAACAGCAACGTAAAGTACGTCCACTATGCTGTAGGTATAATTTTTCCACCCAACAAGAATGTACTCACAGCTTTCTTTTCTACATCTTTAGGATGAAAAAGAAAAAAAGAAACAAGAACTATTGGAGAAAAAACAAACAGCCAAAGCACTACTAGAGTCAGAAATGAGTTCGATCAAGCCAGCCAAACCAGAGCCTAAAATTACTCGATCGCAGATTGCTGCAGTAGGTTGCATTCCATTTTGATAATCTGCACTAGTACTCTGATTAATCCATGGTAATACTTTCGTATTAGACCAAACTAGTCACCGAGAAGAAAGAAAAGCCTTCAGATCCGAAAGTAACCATAGACGAGCCGATACTCGAAAATTTAAATAGATTGGAAATCGACGGCGAGGAAGCACGAACTGTCGACGAAGCTCTTCGCGTTCTGGGGTAATTGCCCACCTTCATGCTCAGCTCTTGAATCGAATATTGTTTTAAAATTTTTTTCTGTGCTTCTCATTTCAGTGTTGCGGAGGCAGAAATCGATAAACATCCGGAAAAAAGAATGAAAGCTGCTTTCGCCGCTTTCGAAGCCGAAAATATGGAAAGGTTGAAGAAAGAATACCCCAATTTACGTTTATCTCAACTCAAACAAATGTTACGAAAAGAATGGATGAAATCGCCGGCTAATCCTTTGAATAATTTGTGAAATTTTATATTCATCGTCGATGTCGCCGTTTATGATTTTTATCTTCTCTTGCATTTCGTGTCGTCTCGCTCTTGATCGATGGTATGTTCGATATTTGTTTCGGAGAATTAATACTTGGTGATTTTCCTGCCCATCCGCTGATTGTTAATTTATTTTACAGCGAAGAATTTAATGGAGAATGTGCAGGAGTAGTCGTTTGCTACGAGAGTGTTCTACTAGAAGATTGAAAGCGTTTATTTAATTCGCTATAAACGTGTTTACTTTTTTATTCATTTTTTTTTCTAATGTATATTTTTGGATCAAATAAAAAATCTCGTAATGGTTTCGAAATAATACCGGTGATTTTATTTATGTCGCAAATAGATATCTGGAGACCAACACGAAGCCAACTTCGGTACATAATTTTCAATTAAAAACAAATCCGGACCCGGAGGTGATAAAAAAAAATACGCTGACTACTCACTTCTGGCCATCCAAGTATATGGGAGTTTGTTTTCCGAAGAAGCCGAGGCGAATTCTAGCAAAAACCTTCCCTGTACGCATGTCCTATTTCAATCAATGTATAAAGAATTAAGATAGTCGAAAGTATTTGCAGCTGATAAAAATCGCTATTACTAACTATTTGGCACCGTTGGCGCTACAAACTGCTGGTAGCCATTGGCGCCATTCCAACGTTTGGTTTTCGAGCGAGCCGGAATCTTATACAAGTCGCATTTTCCATAAAAGCTCCACAGAGTTATGTTCATGAACACCTTCGTGCCTGTTTTAATAAAGTGATTGTTAGTTCAGCTCTTCTCGTCGCTGATCACCCCCGACTCAGTTGTATTGATGTAGGATTTTACAGCGTATACTATTATCGCCTAGCTCGATTCTATTAGAAACATTTTTATCGACATTTTATGGCGTATCGAATTATCTTACGTCGTCGTTTCGATAATATAATATTAAACTCCCTTCGTAGGTGTCTCTATGCACGTATGTACGTGCATCTCTCTATTAGGTAGAGGTACCGCGTACGTTTATCTGCGGAATTTGGTAATTTGAAACTTCCAGACTCAGCGAAGTAGGTAGTCTATATTCTATAGGTATTTGTACTCCCGAGGATGTTTTTTTCCCTCGAGCCCATTTTTTAAATTTTTGAAAAGGGGAAGATCTGATTCTAGAAACAGGGAGAGTGAAAAATTGTTGATTTTCGACAAGGACGGTACACTCTGCGACCGGTCATAGTTACCGATAATTCCACAAAAATGATGCTACAAAAAATTTTATGAATCAGTTCAATTTGAAAAATTTAACATTTTTTGTCTCTTGTGATTTTTGAACCAGTTTCGAAACCAAAACTCTACTGGTTTGCAATTAGTTGTCGACCCCCCCCCCCTCCCCTAATGAAGCTGCAAAAATTAGAAAATGTAACGTAAAATCCAACTCTGGAATTTTTTTCTGCCTTTGTATTTCGAAAGCGGTTAATTTCAGGAGAATTATCGAACTGGTTCAAAAATCACCTGAGACAGAAAATAGGTACTCAATTTTTCAACCTCCATGAATAGAGTTCAAAAAATTTCTTAGTAGCTTCATTTTTTTGAGAATTTTTGACAACTGGTTGCGAATCAGGTGAAATCTGCGTGCGTTTAAAAACTGGTTAATACCTCGAGAACTATCAAACTGGTTCAAAAATCACAAGAGACAAAAAATGCCCAGTTTCTCAAGCTCTACAAATCTCGCTCCATGAAATTTTTTGTGCTTCCATTTTTTCAGGAAATTATCGACAGCTGATTGCAAGCCAGTTAAACCAGTTTCAAAAAACAATATCGTAATTTTAATCCACCTCAGTGAGCAGATTTGATATCATTAAAAAAAATCGAACTCTAATCCCCCCCCCCCCCCTCAATTTAAAATACATCGGAGACCAAATTTGATCACACACGTCCTGGAACCGGAGCTCTTGATACTTTTTGTTTCCAAAAAGTTATGTAACACCACCATTGACGTTATTTAAGAGTGTTTACTCTCTGGTGTCTTTTTTTTTTTTCATAGACTCGAGTCGATTTTATGCGCTGTTTAGAACTTATTTAGCGAGACCTTGGGTGTTGGCAAAAAATTTATGAAAATGTAGTGGTAAACCCGGTTTTCTCACATTACTGCTGAAAAAACCTCGTGACACAGTACTGATGGGAAGTGGAAAATGAAATTCTTCTACTATTTTAAAGTGTAGTGCGCAGTTGCCTGTATAAATTGAACGCTGAATCGAAGCTCTACCTTGGAAAATGTCAATTTGACAGCTGATTTAAGAAAAAAAAGGACAACTGTCCCAAGTTTTCAGTGGTCCAATTACGTGCACTTGAAGAAGAAAAAAGTTAGGGTTTTAAGGGGGGCCAACTTTTTACTAAAAATAGAAAGAGGGATGCAACACCTAATTTTTGAGACCTTGCGGAGATTTTCACAACCACTGGTTCCAAAATTGTTTTTTTGCTTTCAATCTTAGTTTTCCAAGTTCTCATCTTTCAAAGATACTAATTTGGGACACTATTCTTTTTTTCCTGATGAAATATCAGCATTTTGAGGGGATCATACTTTTACTGAAAATTGACTGAGGGATGCATCGCTCGACTTTTGAGACCTTGCTGAGATTTCTACAACAATTGGTTCCTAAACAGTGTTCATTTCAATTTCAAAAGTGTCAAGTATGGCTATGGAAATACAGTATTTAATTTTATATCAAAATCAAAACAACTTCGGCGTGATTTAAGGTGAACACAGCCTAATAGGAAATGTTTAGCAGTTAGCACCCATAAACAGAAGGCCGAAGCTGATAATAAAAATAAAAATCTCTAATGGTCGTATTTATTATTTTTTAAACTCCTAAAACACGTTAAATTACATTAAATGTGCGCGATATTACTCACCTTGTTCGTTATCCGAGCATTTATTGGTGTTGGTTCTGCCAAAAGATGTAAACGAATTTTTCAAAACACCTTTTACTTTTGTCCGTTTCGATATGGTCATTATGAGATGCGGGAACGAATGATGCGCAAAAAATAACGTGCGTATTGGAAAAAAAAAAAAATTATACGCGTTTATGCGACGGGCGATCTTTCCGGATAACGAGAGTAAAATCCGGAAACGGAACTGTTGCGTTGAACGCGGTTCGATAAAGAATGCCTTCTCGGTGCACGAGTGAGGAGGATTCTCGCTAGACAGCAGACGCGAACTAACACTACAACTCTATGACTCTATTTGTACTACGAAATATGTATACTACGTACTACAACTCGCGCGCCGTCAGACATAACGTCTATGAAACGATTGTCCGCACGATGAATGGGCTTTTATATACGGACGCTCCATAAAAAGTGGTGCAGCCGAGATGCACGTTGAGAGTAGGTGACCGCACAGCAATGTACGACGCGACAATGCGCTACTCGTAAGAGCTCCTCTTCAAGACTAAAACATAAAATGATTCAAAAAAAGACTCAAAGCCTTAAAGCGTAATCTCGTACCCGCAATTTATATCATTTTTACTGGCTGGCGCGATACCGCGAACCGCGATAGCTTTAATTAGCCCGCGATAAACCTATGCATGATCGGCATTACTATGAGATCTCTGACGCAGCGCGCTAAGCGCGAGTCGAGAATTTAATGAATTTATTGCCGCGATTTTTGAACTCTTCAACGGCAAATTTTCCACAAACATGCATTTATGGTAGGTATTCGCTGAACATGAGGATCACTTTCGAATGTAATAATAGTATCTACTGATAAGCGTTTGGCTACCTGTTCATGGTACATTGTTACATTGTTTCGGCAATTTTCATTTTATAGGTACTTCTACCTTCAACTGGTCTCATTAATCGATTTTTTTTCTAGGGTCACATGACAACAACTCATCGTCGTAATTTTTGGCAAGTCTGCGTCGATTTATGTCGAGTCAGCGTTTAGAGGAAACGTTTCGAGATGGCCTCAACATCTCCAGGAGGTGCAGTATTCCGCTAGTTGTTAGGCTGAAGATTTGATCAGGTAATTGAAGTGTGCATGTGTTTTTGTTTTCTCTTCTCTCCGACTTTGTTCTTGATATGGCTGATTGAAAGGTGAAAATGACTGAAAGAGTAACACAATTCCCCCTATACTTACTTACTCATTCCTCCAATAAGAAAGATGTTAGAAAGTTGACTGTCCAGTTCAACCTCGAGTAGGTCTGGGTATATGATTTTTGAAAAGAAAAAAAAATGGAAATTACAATTTTTCTCAAAACTAATTACAGAAAAAAATCTTGGGTACTTTGCTATCTCTCACGTATTGAAATGATGATAATTTTCTAAAAATTTTGATAATATTCACAGGTAATGGTGTAACATGAAATTATTTGAATTTGGGTACCTTAATTTCTTACCCAAATTACCTACTTCGTATTTTTTACCTTTATAGGTAACTATTGTGAAGTTCGAGCAGAATTTTTCTATTTTGTGATTAATTTTTAGGGTGAACTGACTAATGTAATTATAAGATACCAGACAATTTCCAGGATGCCCTTATTGATTTTGTTCTCTTTTTAAATTTTCTACATCAAGATTCTCTCATGTGTTGAAAGTATTTAATTACAGTGTTTTTAGCTAAGTAGGTATCTAAAAATGGAAAATTTCTTGAAAATTGAAAATTTGATGAATAACCAAGTGGAATGAGTAGAAGAGAGAACTGGGCTTGGTGGCGAATTTTTCGAACAGAAATTGACGTTGATTACCGCGTACCGACCAGTAGGAGGAAAAAGTAATGGAAAACAACCAGTTACAAAAAAAAAAATTGAAAATTTTTCAAAAATTGAAAAAATGATGAAAATTGCATATCTCGTACCTGCGATGCTTGTGCGGTATGCAACTTATTCTACATTAGTAGAAACTTGAACGTGTGTGGTTTTATTATCGAATTTTTTTTTGAGGTATGCAACCCATATAACATGGCTGTCGAATAAGAAGCTTATCGACCCACGTCAGTTCGGTTCCAACTTTCTTCTTGGGTAGGTATGTTTATTTAGATATTTAGATCTAGAGAGGTTTATTATTTCCATTTCGATTCTGTATTTTATAACTACGGTTCATACATCATCGCGTGTTTTCGTCGATGTGTCAAAAAAATTATTTCACATGATACATTATTTACAAATCTGTTTCACGGTTCGTACTATAATTATTGTGTGTGATGATAGACTCGGGTATTGGTAATGGTAATGATGATGTTAAATTACACGATTTGTTGATATTGAAGAGTCCTCTGCGAATATTCCAACTAGACAGTGGATATTTAGGTGGAAAAATGTGTATTTTTCAAAGCCTCTGTTGGTGATCAGCTTATGCAGGTCATCGAGGTGTGTCTTTTTAATTCTATTCTCCCTCCTAATCATGCTCTGTAAGTCTTAGCTCGCACAGATCCCTCTTTTTATGATGAATGTATGTGTGTTAAGGTGTATACGATCGCGTCGTATGACATTGTTGGGTCGCTCGTAGATGTAATAGTTCTGATACAGATTAATTATCGAATGATGCAGATAATACTGAAAAAACAATCGAATCGGCTGGTAAACGTCGATTTTTTTTTTATAGATTCTAATCGGTGAGACGAATTTTGAATAGAGTTCACATATTATTGGCCGAAATTATCGAGTTTCGATCTTTTTGTCTGCTTTAACACGATCACGGTTACGCTCCTTAATTCGAATCAATACTTATCGCAGTCGATTCGAGTCAATTTTTTTGTGACGCGCGATGGTTAAAATTATTGGATAGAAATGCAGGATTTAGCTTTTTTACGAGTATGATGAATTGCGTCATAATTTGGATTCGAATTATGATATTAGGACTCTGGGAGATTTTTGTATCTAAACTGTACATAGGTATGGTGAAAAAAAGATGGGAAAACTCGAAGCCATTTCTTTAGGTACGTTTTGACCGAAGAAGAATTTTTTTATAACCTCGAATGCTATAAATTAAAAACTTAATTAATACGAATCTTTCTTGTAAAATATACGAATACCGCCAACTGATGCCTAAAACAAGTCAATATAGTACCTAAGTATTTATTATACGTATGCCTGGATCGTCTTGGTGCATCTAATTGCATAAAACCGTTCATTAATGCGAGCTACCTTCACGCTAAACACCGCAAATGCGCGCATAACGATTCCACTGCAGTGCTATACGCTCGACCAGAATTTCTTTACGCGATAGTTGTAAAAAATGTGGCGGGTCAATAGCTAACTGAGTATGTTCAGAACTTGTACTGGATCAGGTGTAGAGTACCAGTAAATATTCGGGACCCCCTTTTGCGATTTATAATTGAATGCTGTAGCATCATCTACGCTACAATATCCGCCTTCATTGTTAACATCTCGAAGCCAATAAACGTTCGTTAAGCACGTCTAGGTCGATAGTCGATTCGATACCAAAGGTTACCTTTAATATCGTGAAATAAAAATCGGAATTGGACGAACAGTTTTTTTTTTTCAATTAGTTTGTGAAAAACTAAGCTGAATCATCGAAATGGTGCGCACGGTTGTCGATGGGTATCTGTGTGAATGACCTAGAAGTATTGGAGATTCTTTTTTCACTTGCCGTTCTAGATCTAGTGTGGCGATAGTAAATATTTTGAAAATTGAATTCAGAGTTTGTTAATTGACTTTCAGTAACCTTAGCTCTGCACTTCCGTCCGGGTTACTCCGCCCATCTATATTCTCTCATTTAGAATCAGTAAAATTTTCCCTGGAAAAATTCAGGATTGCACCGCAGGTGAATCAGTGAAAAAAATCGCTGAAATTTCGGTGAATTTTTTACTGATTTTTCAGTAATTTTTTCCAACATTAACTGAAAAATTGGTGAAAATTGACAGAAAATGCAGTGTTTTTTCACTGATTTGCCTATGGTGTAATTTTTGATTTTTTCAGTGAAATTTTCACTGATTCTAAATGCAAGAGTGTAATCTTTCAATTTGGAATCAGCGAAAATCATTGAAATTTCGGCGAATTTTCACTGATTCCCCTGTTCTGCAATTCTGATTTTTCAGTGATTTTCACTCATTCCAATGAGAGAGTACTCTCTCAAATGTAATCAGTGAAAATCACTGAGCATATGCCATAATTTCAGTACAGAAACCAATCAGTGAAAAGATTCACTGATACCAAGATAAGTGAAAATATCACTGAAAGTTTAAAAAATCACTGAAAATCAGTTTAAAAAAAAACCTAAAAAGTCACCAATGAAATATCACTGAAATTTCGGCATTTTCACTGATATTTCAGCTCAAAATCAGTGAAAAGTAACAAATTATCGGTGAAAATCACTGACATTTCAATTGATTTCATTGAAATTTCAGTGATTTTCACCTATACTTTGTTACTTTTCACTGATTTTAATATTAGCTAGTTTTTCACTGATTGAATCCTGTGCTGCCATTCTAACTGAAGATCAGTGGTTTTTCACTGATTGCAAATCTCTTCTGAACATTCATAATTTTCAAAAATTCTATATCGCTTACACTTAGCCAGTCAGTCGATTTTTACAACTTTCGCATGGCTGAGCCGTCAGTGTAAATGTAGTATGTACTAATTCGGGCTAAATATGCGAAAGAAACCGGTATGCTTTGACGTGAGAGCAATAGCATGCTCTCATCAAAAATTTACAAACATCTCGAATCTATAGGTAGGCGTAGGATGGAAAATAATTAAACTCGTGATCGATTATAATTCGACGAAACGGTATGTAGAACAGAATCTACGTCAAAAGGTTGATTTTACCCGCGTACAATGTGTGGCTGGGTGATCGCTGTCGTGTAATCCAACTTTCGCGAACATCGCCATCGAACATCGCCATCAACCCACCCAGTCACACTGCAGGTAATTGAACGGGTAACACGTGCTGGTAATGTTGTTACTTTTTCGCGAAACTGTACAAACTATACTACTTGATACGCTAATAGTGATAATTAAAATTTACGTAACTCATATTTACATAAACATTTCGCCAGCAGATTTTTAAAGTGAGCCACATCCAATCTGTAATATGCAGTGGACGCACTCGTACGTGTATGCGAATCGCAAATACGAAAGTGGTAGGTACGCGGTGGTGCGCCAGCGTGCGGCACATCTCTTGTGCTGACGTTGGTGACTGCTCTTCGCCTCCTATTTCGATCCTTATAACTCTGGCAAAAAAATAAAACAAAAGAACCGAGGGAAATGCAATCTCCAACATGGCGATTCGTTTTGGTAAGTGCTGTGAATGACGCATGCCGAGTAATACTTAGTAATGTACCTGTTACCCAGTACCTAATGGTGATAATAGTGGTACGAAACGAACGTACATAGTTAACCGCAGCGTATAACCATTCAACCTTGATACCTCTCCAAACTGCACAATGTTAAGGTTTAACACGTTACGTCATCGAATCGGCAAAGAAATAAACTTCACGCAAGTGCACCGGAGAACGACACCGAGCAAAGGTGAAAAAAAAGAAAAAGAGATCGTATCTGCGGTAAAATATAGGTAGGTCTAGGCATACTAGGTGGAAAATCGTGACTGGTGTAAAATTTCTTATATATTCCGGTGTATTTTCAAGTGGTTGCTGGGTACAGGAAAAAAATTATTACATTCGCATTCGCGAAGGCATCAAGATCACTGGATCAGTTACAGTACACGCGTTCTAGACAGGTTTTCCTCGCTGACCGGTCGTAATAATAAGAAAGAGTACAGAGTAGTAGTACGCGTATCAAAACCACAATAGTCGTGAAATTAAGTCTCGATAATGGTGAGAAAAATTCTTCACCTGGTGATTAATTCGTGGTACGAAATTTTTTCCGGAAAATCCCGCCTGATGGCGAGCATTACGCTTTCTATCTATTTTTAAACTGCTGTGAACAATTTTAAAAGAAGTTCTCGCTTTGAATCTATTTGAGTGCGAAACCATTTTTTAAAAAAAAATTATAAATTGTAACAAATAATAATTAAAGCGCCACAAAATGGAGATTCAGAATTATTCGCATTTCGAGGTACTTTGAAAATTGATTTTCGGCAACGTAGCTCCCTTCTCCTTGACTTACTCTATCCATCTTTGGTAGTTTGAGTCCACTCTGAGCCACCCCTCGCTAGGTAGATGGTCCGAAAAATGGAATTTATCGAGGGGTTGCTTGGAGTGGACTCAAAGTACTATAGATAGGCAGAGTAAGTTAAAGGGAAGGGGGCAACGTTGCCAAAAATTAATTTTCAATTTACCTCAAAATGCGATTAATTCTGAATTAAATTCCATTTTTCGGACCATCTACTTTGGGAGGGGTTGCTCGGAGTGGACTCGCTATCACAGATAGATAGAGTAAATCGAGGGGAGAGGGGCTACGTTGCAAAAAATCAGTTTTCAAAATACTCTATGCCAAATTGCTATTTTTCGTTGCAACCACCTGGAGAGAGGCTGCTGAGAGTGGGCTCAGAACTACCAAAGATGGGTGCAGTAAGTCAAGGGGAAGGGGGCTACGTTGCCGAAAATCAATTTTCAATGTACCTCAAAATGCGATAAATTCGGATTAAATTCCATTATTTGAACCCTCTACTTAGCGAGGGGTGGCTCAAAGTAGACTTGAACTACTACAGATTGATAGACTAAGTCAAGGGGAAGGGGGCTACGTTGTCAAAAATCAGCTTTCATTCTACCTCAAATCAAAATGCGATAAATTCTGAATTCCATTTTTCGAACCATCTACCTAGCGAGGGATGGTTCAGAGTGGACTCAAACAACCACAGATGGACAGAGTAAGTCAAGGAGAATGGGGCTATGTTGCCGAAAATCAATTTTCAAAATATCTTAAAATGTCATAAATAATGCAATTTTTCGTTCCACCCACCTGACAAGGGGTTGCTCAAAGTAGACTCAAACTACCTATACTATAGATGGATAGAGTAACTCAAGGGGAAGGGGGCTACGTTGCCAAAAATTGATTTTCACAATATCCTGAAATATCAACAATAATGCAATTTTTCGTCGCACCCACACAGCAAGGGGTTGCCCTTGCCCAGAGTGGACTCAAACTACCACAGATGGGTACAGGAAGTCAAGGGGAGGGGGCGACGTTGCCGAAAATCAGTTTTTAATGCACCCCAAATAATGCGATGGAATTTAATTCAGAATTTACGACATTTTAGGGTATTTTGAAAACTGATTTTTGGCAACGTAGCCCCACTCCCCTCGACTTACCCTATCCACCTGTGGTAGTTTGAGTCCACTTCGAGTCACACCTCGCTAGGTAGACGGTCCAAAAAATATGACTCAGCTCCCTGGAGTCCCAAGGAGCTAAAAATTATTTTCAGACATTCCTACAGTATTTTTCCCTTTTTTTCCCCAGTCTTATGAAGGTATAATTTGTTGGTAGAAATTGGGAATTTTCAACACTGAATTAAACTCGACAAATTCAAAAGTTGATTCAAAATTTCGTAAGTAATTTCTTCCAAAGGATTAGGTATACTTTATATGATGAAATGGAACGTAAAGAAATTGAGAAAAGATAAATGAACTGAAAATTTTTCACTTTTTCAACTATGACACCTGAAGGTTCATCAACCCAGAAGAATACAATTTTAATCAGCTTATTGTGCAGTTTGTCAGAAACAAATTCTTACTTTGAAATTCTTACAATTTTTTTCTCTTTTTCAAACTTCCACAATATTATGTTGCGTACAGTTTTCAAAGTTCGCCAAGATTTTTTTTTTCATTTCACGTAACAATGTGAATTTGGGTATTATTTTCATTACCTACCTAGTACCATACCTATCTCATTTTAGTATCTTTTTTATGCTGCCATATCTGCTTACATCTCTACTATAATTCTGTAATCATCCCTTCCTTCATCTATTCCTACACTTGATAACATTGGTAGCGTAATTAAAAAATTTGAACGTTCATTATATTTAAAAAAAAAGTGCTTCGCAGTACTCTTTAATTTTTTTAATTAAGGCCACTTCTATAGTTGAAATAAAATTTTCAGATTTTCAAAAAGTGATATGTCAAATTGAATGAAGTCGTCTCTGAGAACGTACGTATTTACGTGCTATATTCCAAAGAAAGAATAATTTATTCGATAATTTCCGAGTATCGAGGATGAGGTAAAATGATTTGCAATTGAATTACGGAAAAGAATATGCCAACCTACATAGCCAAACCAGTGCTAGCTGTTTCAAATACCAAGAAATTTCATTTCGTATGGCTATATATTTTTTTTCAGAACTAGCATATGCGTAAATGTATAGTACATAGCTTTACCTACATACGCATCATAATACTTACGTTAAAAGTACACGTATCGTGTCTTTGTGTACAGACTTTTAAAAGTATTGGTAAATGGAGATATTATATCAAGGTTGTATTACGTGGATAGGTAAGGTATAGGCATGTAGGTATTCTAGACTGCACCATTGCCAAGAACAGAATAGACCATTATAGCTTATAGTATTCTTGTTTTGGGAATTCCATTTAATGAAGAATTTTTATCCATGTGGCATAAGAGTACACCTATATCAACTAACTACTACATAAGTACCTGAAAACCGAAAAATTAATTGTTAATATTCCACTATATTAGAGTAATGTAATGACTATAGCTTACTCATAAGTCATAATGTACCGTATTGTTTCGACTTTTCGAAGCGTAAGCTACTTATCTTACAAGTTGTACGCACTCGTACGTCTATCTGTATAAACATACGTAGGTACTACGTTTTCCTGCTCACCCTGATGACCAACTAAATGTCGTCAATTTGTAGGCGAATGGGATACTGCCAACGGTGCATTGAGGCAATTTATTATTTTATCGGTCCATTTGCGGTTTTTATGGCGTTAAGTTGTTTTTTTTTGTCCGGGCTGGAAATAGAACCAGGAAGCAGATCAGCGAATGTTTCCTTTATCGATGTGGTGCAAATGTGAACTGGTCTCTGTCTCTTGAGTGGCTGGCTTCGGATCGCTAAAAAAAAAAAATTCGCGGTGTAAATTTTTAATTTATTTACGTACTCAAGTTGTGTGCTTATAGTTTTGTTATGATGATCGAACGATTTCAGGTACTTGGACTTTTTTCTTCGCTTGCTGTAGAATTTAATTCATGCAAGTGGAAAAATGTCCATAGAAAATAATTAGGTAGATTTTCAGCCCTCCCCACAGTGGTAAATATGAAAATTTAAGAGGCAAAAATTCTGAAACTTGACATAAGAAGGTTTTTGATGCTGCTAAGCTCATTTTCATATGTATTTTGACCTCCCAAATACGAATCTGAGGAGTTGGGGTGAGGGGCAAAACTCAAAATTTTCAAATTTATTGAGTGGGATATCAAAATGTAGGTATTTTGACCTTCCGAATTCGAATCTGAGGTCCTTTTATTCGAAAAACGAAAGTGGGGTGAGGGGAAAACTCAAAATTTTCACAATTATTGTGTGGGGTATCTAAATGC
>FIZT01001374.1:0-12119 GCA_900065295.1 Paracoccus marginatus
GCGCGCGTTAAAAAGATTGCCCCTGGGGTACGGGTTAATATGCATCGATCGGGCTGAAATTTTTTTGTACCATTTTGGGATATAGTCTAACAAATTCAGCCCCGGCTTTGATAAAAATTCAAAAGTTTGAAAATGAGTGCCACCCTGGGTTAGACTTGTTAATTGTTTGCATGCATTTTTGAAGTAAATCAACTTTTTCAAAAACGCTTTGAAACTGAAAACCGACGTCAGAATCTAGTTCTGCGAGTTCAGATTGGTCGGAAATTAATTTTTGAGTTTTCAAAGTTGGTCAGAGGCTGTTTTCGATAATTTCCCAGGGGTATACATCGTTTGTAAAGAGTAACTTGATGGTTGTTCAGATGTTCACATGCATTTTAGAAAAAATTCAAATTTTTTAAAAACACTCTGAAATTAAAAACCAACGTCAGATTCGTGTTCAGCAAGCTCGAATTAGTCAAAAATTAATCTTTGAGTTTTCAAAAATAGGTCAGAGGCTGTTTTCGATAATTTGTACCTAATGAAGAAAAAAGAAAATTGTCAATTTTTCGAATATTTTCGAAAAACGTGTACCGGTAGATCAAAAATAAATTTGTTTTGACTCCTCCTTCCTTTTTTCTTCCAATTTGCCCTCTTCCATCGAAAAGACGAGCTGCATAAATTATATTGAACCGAAGGTGTTTTCACCTTGTACAAAAATTGTCGTAAAAATTATAATTTTTAAATACGTCATAAAACATTTAGCCAAAACTTTCATTTCATTTACTTCGGCCGGTCTCGCTAGTTCTGCCGAAGCCGGAAGAAGTGGAAGAAGAAGAGACGACGGGCACGGCACGCACACAGACAAAAATACTTTGACGCTTTAAATAAATTATTACGTGTTGAAAGTTTCGAAGCTTAAAACTATATACAGAATGGTTAATTCCTTTCCATTTTAATACACTTCGCTCATAATTAGGAAACTTTTTCCTCATTTTTACCCAAAGTTTTTTCTTTATATATATTTTTCTATAAACTATGGCCCCACGTAAAGCGTCCTCACCCGCGCGGCGCGGCGGCCAGCGTCGTATCGTCGGTCGCTTCTCCATGACGTGGGAATTTAAATGACTGAAGGCGGTAGAAATAACAGATTGCATCGTTCTAAGGTAATTGAACCTAATGAACGAATAAAATAGGGATTGGGGATTATTTTGTTTTTCCACGGTAATTTTTTTCTTCCTAAATGAAACTAAACGCTAACTACTTATCTAATTAGTATTCGCGCTTTTAGATTTACGGATGGAGAAAAAGCTTGACGCAAAATTAAAAAGCATTGACGATTATATGTAGGTGCAGTCGAAGTTTTCTCTGTAGAAGTCATAAAATTTTCATATTTCTCTCAATTACCCGGAATCGGTAATTTTTAACCAGCAACTTTGTCGACGCGAGTTATCAAGTTTTGAAAGAAGTGCGAACGTATCTACCTGCGTTTGTACAATGCCTAACTTAAATGAAAGAATTTCCTTTCAAAAAGATACAAGGGAATTGGAAAATATTAAAAGACGAGAAAAATAAAGCGAATGGGTGAGAAATCATTTTAGGGATTTTTATTACAGGTTCTGCTTTTGGTACTCTGGTGTACCTTGGCTAGCGTTATTATTTTCCTCAATTTCGATTCCTTATTTTTGACACGAGTGCATCGAACTTGATAGTTTTAGAAATTAATTTCGGAAACGCCTATAGCTGAATTGTACGATAGTGACGTTCATTCTTTTATTTTCTATGAGGGTAGGAAAAATAAGAAAAAAATCCCATCTTTTGAAAAATTTGACAATATTTGGTAAAACGTTGGCAATAGAGTTTTTCACGAAACTGTAAAGAGAAAAAAAAATCCGTTTCCTTCGTTCCTTATAAAATGAAAGTATCTATCGTCTCGTCGATTCAAAATGTAAAAAATAATCTCAATTTTTTTCAGTCGCTTGGCTTGCGCTCGTAACGACGAGCAAAATCCTCGGTCGTCATATTTTTAAAGTTGTATTCAGCACGGCGAACAAGAGTTAATTTCAAACTCTATATCATACCACGTTTAATTTCCGCTCGATGAGTTATCGCGCTTAAGCTGTATTAAAAAAAATATCTCCTAATGGGCGTAATATGTCAAAAAAGAAAATTAAATTTTTACATGTCATAAAATTTTATTTAACGTGCGACCATAAGCGCGTCTTTCTAATTGCGTCTGCGAAATTTTAAAAAGATTACGAACTCGTTGCCTTTTTTTTTTTATTTCTTACTCTTTTCGCCTGTGGCATCCGTTCTTGCGTCTAGAACTGTATTACGATATAAGACAAGTAAGGTATTCGACGTATTGAGGAGAATTTTCGACGTAAGTTTTGGAAAATTCATGAGGCTATAGTTGAATGCGTTTGCAAGATGTTGGCGCAAAATGTGTGATGGAAAATCGTTCGGACGTATTCAAAATAAGGAATTTTTTACTTCAATGGGTATCCTTTCGCAGACGTCGATGCAGTAAAAAGGCTAGGAGGAAATCAGACTTATTTGAGAAACACTGCGACTTCATTTCGCGTAGCAAAAAACACCGATCAATTAATACGGTTCGATGGTTCCGAGTTTATTAAACCATTGATATAAAACTAGGTACCATAGCATCAGTCTCGTATTTCGGGTTCAGTTTTAATGTTGAGTTGTTGATGACTTGATGAGTGCCGATGGTCGAGCTCGAATGTAAACGAGTTTCATATTATAGCCCTTTTGATTAAAACCATTTTTAGATAGGTAGATATTATACACATATTTTTTTAATGAATAATATTAGTAGGTACATTTTTAACAATTTTAAGAAAATTCAATTGGAAAAATCGTATATTTTGAGAATACTCAATAATTATGAGGAAGTTGACAATTTTGGAAATTCCAGTGGAAAACCACCATTTTAAAAAAATTGACGGTTATGAGAAAATTGATAATTTTGAGAAAATTGAAAATTTTGAGTTAATTGATAATTTTGAGAAAATTGATAATTTTGAGAAAAGTGATAATTTTGAGTTAATTGATAATTTTGAGAAAAGAGAAAATTGAAAATTTTGAGAAAATTGAGAATTTTGATAACACTGAAAATTCTGAGAAATTTGAGAAAAATTGAAAATTTTGGGATACCTAATTAAAAGTTTTTAGAAAATAAAAAATTTGTAATATGTAATTGCAAACTTTTGAGGAAATTAAAAAATTTGAGAAAAATTTGGAGGAAATTGATAATTTTGAGTTAGTTGATAATTTTGAGTGAATTGATAACTTTGAGAAAATTCAAAATTTTAAGAAAATTAGATATTTTGAGGAAATTGAAAATTTTGAAAAAAAAATGAAAGTTTTGAGAAAATTTTATTGAGAAAGTTGAAAATTTTTGAGGAAATTGAAAATGTTGAAAATCTTTAAAATTTGAGGGAAGTTGACAATTATAAAAAAAAATTGAAATTTCAGGAAAGCTGAAGATTTTGCGAATTTTTCAAAAATTTGATAGACCATAATAGAAAATTGGAAAAGTTTGTAAATTAGTAATTTCTGAGAGAATCCATATTAATTTGTGAAAATTGGTCATTTGAAGGAATTTTGCAATTTTGAGGGATTTGGACGAAATTGAATTTTTCGAGGAAAATAGGAAGCTAAAAACTGCATGAAATTTTAAAATTTTGAAGAAAATGAAAATTTTGCGAAAATTTTGCGAAAATTTACAATTTTACGAACACCTCTATTCTTTCGTCGAATTCGACTTTAATCTTGTAGGTATGCAATTTAACCATTAAATAGACGAAGATCATTTTTACCCGTATACGATCGAAAATCCGCAGACATATAATTAAAAGAAACAGTTCCACGAGCAACTGTTTCTTTTAGCGTCTACTATCGACAAAAGTAGGTACAACTTGATAATAATTTACGATGGAAAGGAACTGCACACCGCGCGCGCGTTATTAATAAATAAGAATCTCGCAACTCTTCGCGTCGTACGTTAACTTAACGTGTATAACCTGCTAGAACAACACAGATGCCTTTTGTTACGTGGCTCGAGCTGGAGGAAAAAAAAATTAAAAGTTGAAAACTTCTCTGTACACGACTAGAAACTTTGCGCTGTTAATCATTCACGTTTTGCAAAACTTACACAAGTGTACTTACAAGGACACGAAATTGACTCGCGAATCTCGGCATGCCGAATGATTCTCGCGTAATTCCCAGACACTTGTTTGATAATAAAGTTGGCGGTTTGAAATTTTATGCGCGAATGGACCTCTATAGTTGTAATCTCTTTGAAACTCTACAGTCTGCACCGCGCCCAGTCGGGCGCCGCATCGGGTACCTAGTCGAGTTGAAAAATATTCAACACGAGTACCAGAATTAGTTAAACTGGCGGGAAAGCGCGCGAATTTCACAATATAAATAAATTACCTCGTTGGTATTTTTGTTGCCGCCACATTTCCCATTTCGACATATTTTATTTGATACTTACATTCGCCAAACATACGGAACGGATTATTCGGCCGAGCCCGCGCAACGATGAAACCCTTTGAATTGGTAATGTTTCATTTTCGTCGGCTATACAATATCTATGTAAGTATCTACCTACGAGTAATTTTTATGAAGAAAATTTCTCGCCGTGTAGTAGAGAGAGAACGCTTTTATGGGTAGTTTATGTTGATTTGTAATTGTGAACGTGCGTCGAATAAATTAAAATCGACTCCTTGGCCCGGAATATTTCCGCTAAATGGTTTAAATGTACTTATTCGCAGCGTCGTGCAGAGTACACAATGCGCCGGTGAGAGGCTCCGCTCTGGTTCTCCTAAGTATATAATCCACTTATGTGTAACTTGCTCTTATCGTATTTGTTATTGTTGTTAGTATTAGAAGCATTTCAAATTTACAGAAGCGACTACGCGATATGAAAATTCAATTTGTTGTCCTGCAGATTCGATGATTAGATAAAGCTACTATAAGGTTACTCATCGAGCGTTGTCTGTACCAGTAGATACCCGAATCTAAAAGTATACTTAATTGATTGACTTTGAAGGAAAAAATTATTTCAAATTACCGAACGAAATGACTAGATACCTACGTAGGTACAAAAACTTGAAAAGAATATACCTAAATTAAATCATTCGTAATATTTTCAACCGAGACAAAAATTTACATCAAAGTAATTCGCAAGCCGAAAGAATTGATTTCAAAAGCCTGGCCGCGTAATTAAAACCAGTTTTTTATTCCATCTTTTTATCTGTTCATTGATAAACTCTCTAGCTTATTCTCGAAGACATCGTTATCAATCCGCAAGACTTCGCTATTAATTTAATTACTTCGTCGTTGTTGAAATTACAATTTATAAAGTTTTCTAGATGGAACATCTCGTCGTCGTCGGTCGTTCGACGAAGAATTTCAAAGATACACAAAAGTTGTTATTTCACCGAAACGTCTCGTCTCGGACGTTTTTTGAGATATTTTGTGTTTATTTTAGAGACGACGTTGCACATAAAATCGTAGATTATAAATAAATATAAAATTCAACTAGCAAAACATTTTTATGGACGTCGAATCAGAAAATTTCGCGTGCATTTGCGAAATTATATCTATTATGCAAATATACGCGTATTTCAACGCTCGTATGTTTCGTCAATTTTACTGCTCGCTGCAGTAACCATCAAAGTGCGAATATTCGCATTTTTTTTTTTAGAAAAAATTTCATACGCGCCGTGTCACGTTAGCGTATCTCAGGGGGGCTAAGAAGATGGATTTTTTCGTGTAATTTTATGAGTAATACGCTGAAAAGAAAACGGACAGGTATTTTCGTGTATCTATTGAGAGCTCTCGAAGTTACCGAGTGCAGAGCCTACCAAAAAATATTTTTAATGAAAATTTTTTCAATTTTTTTTTTATTTACTTACGATTAGCATAAATTTTCGAATTTTGTTGGAACTTTTTTATTTCAACGTAAATTTTTCAAAATTTTGTCAAGACCTAAAATTGATTGAAAAAAAATTGAAAAATCATTTTTTCGAATTTTTCTCAAAACTCATCCCAGAAAGTTTTTTCTAACTTTTTGAGCAATTTTTTGCATGTAACTTTAAATTCTTGGGGTAAGAATATAAGATTTCAAGTGCTGACGAAAAAAGAGGGCGAATATTAGTCAAATAAAATTTCTGAGGCCAAATTCGGATTCTACGAGTTAAATTACCCCCATTTATAGACACTTTGCACGATAATTTTGGCAAAACTCGAAAAATTCGATTTTTTACTTATATTTTTCAAAAAAAAAATCAAAAAATCGAATTTCTCGAGTTTTGCGAGAATTATCAGGATGAGTGTCTAGCTGGGGGTAATTTGACTCGTAGAATCCAAACTTGGCACTGGAATTTTTATTTGTCCAATATTCATCCTTCGTGTCTCCTCGAAACATGAAATCCGACAGGTGAAAATTGAGTTTCTCGCGATTATCGGCCCTTAGCACAACGAAACTGCCAAAAATGAATACGTGAGGTGAATCTACGTTAAAAAACACGTTTTTGGAATATTTTCAAAAAGTGGCCAAATTTCGCGATTGGGGCTCTTTTTTACAGTTGAAAATTTCAAATGGCCAAAAACTCATGAAGAAGTGAACAGAAATTGTTGAAAATTTCGGTTCTAGGTACACCATTACGATACCTAACTGTGTGCAAAAGAACAAAAATTTTCAATCACCTAGACCGGAATCAAAAATTGGCGAAAAAACGTCAAAAAAATGGGCGTGGCACCTGAACCAAGGGGGTTAAGGGTTCAAAATTTTATGAGAAATTTTTTCTAGTCAAGGTACACCTTTTGAAGCGTATAGGAGCCCAAAATCACTTGAGGCCGATTCGATTTGACCCCTTATCCGGCTATAATCTTTGACAAAAAATGAAAAAATTGCAAATATCCCCCCCCCCCCCCATAAACCGAATATTTTGTAATCTTTGTTAAACGTGCCTACATTTTTTGAATTTTTTGAATTTTCTGTTTAAATTCAAATTTTTTTCTCAGACGAAGTATTCGCTTCCGGTCGTCTCATGAGACGTAAATGAGAGACGTAGATAGGTATTTGTTTCATATCGTCTGATGAGATGAAAATGAGACGACGCACTCGTATTTGTCACATGGCTGTCTCGTGAGACGAAACTACGACGACATTAACATTTCTCTATGTTTCGCCGAAATTTGAATTTCTCGAGCTTCTACCTACAAGTTTTTGATGCCATTAATTGAGGATTTCTTTTTAAAATTTAAATTGGCAAAAAAAAATCAAAAAAATTTCTCAAAGGTTTTCTTTAATTTTTTTCGAGAGTGTCTCGCAGAAAGCATTCCAGCATTTAAAATGAATTTTTTTACGCCAGTTTTAGGCTGATTTTTCACGAATCTACCAAGACATGGACCATTGTACTACCATACCGAATCTCCCTCGACATCGACGCGATGAATGTCTACGCAGCACGTATCTACGTATGACCAGACCATACATCACAATCGCGTCTTAAAGAGATTAAGAAAACTCTCTTCGGCATACCAGATATGTAAACAGATACCTAACTCGATGAAATTGGAATCGTGATATTTAAAATCCTGAATTCTTCCCACACCGAAGCCTCGCTTTTGTCTAGCATAATATCGCGTAAGAACGTAAATTGTGGTTTAATTTGAAATCGTTTCGCAAGACTCAGACTCCTGAAAAGGCTGCAAGAAATTAACATTTCGTCTGAAAACAATAATCGAACACCCATTAAATTTTTTTTAGCAAAAATGTTGCCGCGTGTGCAGGGTAAAATAAAATAATGGCTTCATTTAAAACAATTTAAAAAACGTTTTACCGTTACAAAAAGTTCGGTTGAAAGTGTATCTGGTAATATTTTTGCAACAACAATAGCGACTGTAATTTAAGAACTAGAGGTTTGTTGTTTTTTTTTTTGTTAATAATATAGCGGAACGTTTTTCTGCGTTGGAAATGGCAATCGCGAAGTACACAGGGCTGAGTGTATTTTTAGGCGGACATAAATTTACGCAGTTTTTGTACGCGTAATATTCGATGGAAAATTTTTTCTTCGATAAATATCTCGTTATTAGGAGGATAGCCTGAGGGACGGCCATCGGAGTGAAATTTTCACAGACGTTCAATTTAACGAAATAGAATTTCCGTTAAAATAAAAAGCCTAACTTGAACTCGACACGAGAAGCTTATAAGATAGTGAACCGCGAAGGGGGAAAAAAGCCCAGCGTCGATACACAATGAATTACCAGAATGAAACTCTCTGGCACACAAAAAGGAAGAGGTAATGTATTTTTTTTTTTCTCGCTCGGATAAAATAGTATGGCCCTTTTGGCTATATTGGCAACTTTCGCTAAACACAGAAGTGTTAAACATAAACGAACAAAATACTCATGGGAGTTTTCGTTGAATATTGATTTCGGGCCTGCAAATCGTGACATCGTGTAGCAATCGCAGAAGCTCGATTGTCTAGAGAATATAACCGAATATGGAATCGATCACGAGAAAGTTGTGCGCTAAGATGTGCCGGTTTTTCCTTTACTTTTCGCTATGGGATAAAAATAATAACTATTCGTTCCGTCGTAAATCACTACAGTACTATTCGAAATATTCCAAGTGTTGCCCTAGGAAGTATACTCGTTTCATATAATGGGTGTATCTTATATGTGGTACGCGGCTTCCATTCGACCATGTAATTTTTATACACGCACAATTCACCACGTCAAGTGCTTATACGACCTTCGTCGCGCGTCCTACGAGTATAACGAGCTTGATGAAAATCTGTTTAAAGCTTAAGTCTTTCCTAAATTTGCGTATTCGCGTATTTTTAACGATACTTTACCGCACACAAGTCTGTATAATTTGTAACGAGTAACTTTTATCAAGTCCGCTAACTTATAACAACATTAGAGGAAAAATCCTTTCGCTTTAGCTGTTCCGTCGCGTCGACACATCCATATAGCGCAACGACGTAATATTATTTCACACAATCAGATCAAGTTTTCAGTCTGTGTTCATAACTTTCTTGTATACCTACTTACATCCTACTAGGCAGTTTGTCGTAAAATAGCTCAAACTTGCCGACATATTCTATAGTTTGAAATTTCAAACGCAACTTCTTCACGTCACACATAAATACCTAAATATATGCCAACTTACTCGAATATTAGCCGACTTACCTACCTTGTGTACCACCTTTGAAAATAAAATATACCTACTTACACGTACCTACCGAGCATCGCCTACATTACATGCGTAATTTACGTAATTTCGTCTTAGGTGCTTGTTGATAATGAAGTGGTGCACCCATGTGTACGTTACGACTTCCTCCTCACCTTCCCCCATCTCATATGAGTGACCAAGGCTCTTTTCAAAAAAGTTTTTTAGGCCGACCAATTTTTCCGAACAGTTTGAAAAAATTTCAACAAAGTTTTTTTTGTGAAAATAAAAAACTCTGTAAAAGTGGAAAATTTTGTGAAAGATTGGAATTTTAAAAATTTTGTGAAAATGAAGAATTGTGTGAAAATGTAAAATTTTGTGAAAATTGAAAATTTTGTGATTGAAAATTTCCATTGTAAAAATTAAAAATACTTTAAAAATCGAAAACTGTGAAAATTAAAAAAAAAAAAATAGTGAGAACTAAAAAATTCAGAATTTAAAAACTTGCAAAATGAAAAAATAAAGTTGAGCCCCCTGCCCCCTCGCCTGCAATTCTAAAAAAATTATCCAATCCTTTTGCCACCTTGGCTCAAGCCCGGCCTTTTGTGCCCTTTAAAAAAAAAAAAAAAAAAAAAAAAAAAAAAAGCTCGGCCTTTTGTGCCCTTAAAAAAAAAAAAAAAAAAAACAGATCCGCTTACGTAGATTTTCTCAATCACTGCAGAAAACAACGCAGTTTTGCAAAAAATACATGCACAATTGTATAGGGCATTTAGGGCATAGGGCTACATAATTATAAAAAATAGAATGTTGTTCTGAATTTTTAAAACCTTCTTACTTTGTTAGAACTTAGATCACAACCATCATTGTACCTCATTACCCATATTTTATTTTTAAAAAATACCTATTTCTATTTATGAGCTTCCGACATTACGTAATGGTACCTACATATTCGTATGAAATGTATCAGATTCCACAAACGTCACGACCTCTATGGCATTAAAAGGTGAAAAAATAAACACCGTTATCGTTCAAAATGTCAACTCAAAAGACCAACTTCCTAGCGGAAACACTCAAACTGAGTCAAAAAAAAAAGTGGAAACTTTTCAAAAATTATGCACTGTTCTCTACGAGTGAATATTTCAAAACAAAATTTACTTTAATTATGAAGTTTCGTGAAAAAAAAAGTTTCAAATTCAATTAGCATAGGTAGGCTGGCAGAATATACATTTTGAATGAGAAAAAGCGCCAAATGATCGCTAAAACAAAAGGTCAGTATCATTTTCAAGAGTGTGCGGAGCCGAGTGGAAAATTTTATCACCGTACAGAAATAAAATAAAACGCACAAATAAGCTGGAAATTTTCTTCAGCTATGCCATTTCAATAATTAAAGCAAAGAGATATAGTATATTACTATATACCGTAGAGAAAGCTGCGTGGAATTTATTTACTAGTTTATACATTATCGGAGTTTTAAATAACAATGTAGAGCCGTTTAAAAAACAGCAAATTGTAAACTGGAGTACGAAAAGGGAAATCCAAGCGTTACGGCAAAATGTAAATGTACTCTGAAAATGTCTTCATTAAATATTTACAATTTTCGTAAAATGGCATTAATTATGTTGAAAAGAGGTAGGTAGGAAAGAAAGAAAAAAGAGGGAAAAAACGTTAAAACACTCTGGCGAAGAATTAATCGTTAGATGATTCCGGGAAAGTAAAACAGTTCGAGTTTGGAGAAATTGTATTCTAATTTTTGTAAACCCTCGAAAGTAAAGAATTAATCTGTTTGAAAGAAATAATTCCAGGAAACAGCTTAAGGTGTACCTACAATTTAAATATAATTATATGTACCTAAGACTACCTACATGTAATCGATGTAGGTAATGATAAGTGTGGTTACGTAGACGAACGTGATATTGAACGAAAATAATAGGTACCAACTTTTATTTTAACGTGATATCAATTTCATAAAAATGATTGATTGATTTGGTGAAAAGTTAATTTTCACGAAGCGTTCGATTTTTTTTTTCTTTTTATTTGTTATTCGACAATATATCTACCGATGAAAACCAACTTAATCGGTGATATCATTATTAAAGTAATCAATCACTGATACCCAGCAGGTATCAAATCGGTTTCTACTGGGTAGTCAATAATTTTCCGCGAAACAGGTTGCAATTATGAAATTCCAGTAAAGTTGGTCCTACAAAAAATCTGTTCGGCTAGCTTGAGGAAAAGTTAACGCCTCGTGTGTATCGTTGAATCGGTTTTTTGATATAGCAGAAGAAAAATGTTGACTAATAGTCGTCCGGGGACTATTCAATGGTGAATTTATTGCTCGATCGTATAGAGAGGCGTAAATTGCTAAGTTTTTTGTTCAGAAGATACGGCTAACCGCAGTGAAGTGTGGATATTTTATCAAATAAGCCTTCGAGGTGGTTTGGCTCTCAGAGTGTTGTAAGATATGTGATAGCAAGGGTGTATGCCGCTATTGCCGCTGTATAAATTTCAAAATTGTCGTGCATCGTCCAGTTTCCAGAATTAAATCGAGTAGATAAGTTTTCAAAAGTGCATTTTTAGTATTTATTTTAAAAGTAGGTAAATGCGAATATTTTCTCCATTTTTTGATAATAACTTTTTCTGAGTAATATTTTCCAAACAACCAGTTAATTGGTTTACTGCATGTCATAAGCGAGGTGATTTTGAACATAATAGTACCTAAAATATCTTACAAACAACCAGTCAATCCGGTTTGCTGTGTGTCAGAATGGGTGACCTTGAACATTACACTTGATCTTGAAATAACATCTTTAACGGGTGTCATTACCACGCAACCTTTAGCATTATATGTACCTGAAATATCCTTCAAAGCAGTGGTGGCATCCTTCATATAGCTTATGTAGCGACTTGCTACACACGGAAATAGTTTGCTACA
>FIZT01001460.1:0-10819 GCA_900065295.1 Paracoccus marginatus
CTAACATCCCTGCAAGTTTGAAAAAATTCGATTGAAAACTACGAAAAACAAAAAGTTCAAAGAAAATCGATGTTTCACCCCCATAAAAAAGGTTAGGAGGGAGGTAGGGAGCTAAAAATTTTGTCACGGGGTTTTTAGACCATAAGGACTAATTTCCACCAGAAAATTTCGAAATCCGTTCTCAGGACCGATTCACCATGCTTCATGGGCTATACCCTTTAATTTTTATTCAATTTTTTTGCTGAACGTCACTTGAACTGCTAGACTCTTGAAAAAATTCAAAAAAATTGAGTACAAAAATTTTCCATTTTAAAAAATAAGAAAATTTTCGATATTTTTGAATTTAAAAAATTTGGCTTCTGAAAAATTTTAATTTTTTTGAAACCTTATTTCTAATTTTTTCAGTTTTCTTTTTAAAAGATCCGATTTCACAAAATTTCGACCAATTTTCAGAAAATTTGTTGGAACACATTTTTGTTTCTCAAAAAAGAAAAAAAAATTAAAATTTTTTGGTCATTGACATAAAATATTTGCACGTCAGATTATGCATTTTATGACCTAATAAAAAAACCTCTTCATTTTGGCAATATTATGTGAACGTCTTACTGGTTAGACACATATTCAATGGAATAAATAAAAAATAAATTTGGCAAACTTCATGCGGGGGAGGGGGAGGATAGAAATTCAGCTCATGAATAATTAAATAAACACGGCGAGCAATTAATCTGAAAATGAGAATCCAACTCATTCGTCATTTTCGTACGTAATATTACGCAACAACATTCTAATCCTCGAGACCTCCTACCATTGAACTTGGAACATGGAAAATAAATCTCGAATAATACACATACATACATACGATACATAACAGAGCCGAAAATGCAGCCTAACAACCTCCTTCGTGTAATCATTATAATTTGAACACCAGCAATAGTCACCGAACACAATCAGAGGCGTTCTTGCCGCCAACGTTCGCATCCGTCCGAAATAACAAATTACGAGTAACTTTGTGATAAGATCGAAACAATTAATTTTACCGTCAAATACTCGGTGTTTTTCCGCAACTTTCGATCGAATAATAATCGATTTTACGGGTAACAGAGA
The DNA here is from genome assembly GCA_900065295.1 of Paracoccus marginatus. Lineage (NCBI taxonomy): Eukaryota > Metazoa > Arthropoda > Insecta > Hemiptera > Pseudococcidae > Paracoccus > Paracoccus marginatus. The sequence continues at coordinate 1,105 of FIZT01001460.1, forward strand.
GCTTTGGTGGTGATAATTTTACAAAAGAATACGGGCAAACATGCATTATGAATAGGTATGTAGACGAAAGACGAGAAAAATTACACATCGATACCGATAAAGAGCTGTAATTCTTTCTACCTGTATGATCTTTTCCGTTTGTTAAAATTTCACCGTTTCCGTTCATTTTGGCAACGGAATTAATTCCATTTCCATTTAATTCCGAAGCTGGTCCGAACAATCGTTCGTTACACGTACCTTGTTTGTTATTATGACCGTTTTCGATCGGAGCCGGCGCTATATCGTCGCTCAACACGATAGAAGACGTATGCTGCGATTTTTTATTACGAATTGCGGCCACGCTGGGTTCTGGGCCTCCGTCTTTGCCGAAAATATCAGAGCTGCCGCCACCGGGTGGTTTCAGAACTCTGTAAACATAAAAATAAACGTTGCTATTTAGTAAAGAAACCGAGAAAATACCTATTTTAATGCGTAGGTACTTTTATCTACGTAAATCTTATCACTATCAACTGCATGGATCGCACTGGTTCATCGATTACCTTGTTGAAAATTCACAGACCTTAGAAGGAGTTTGATCGTAGCAATAAGAATAATAAAATCGTTGTTTTTATTTAAATATGTCGCTACACTCGATGATGCGAAAATCGTGGTATAATTCAAACGATTCAAATCATTAATGCAAAAATACGTCGGCCAATTTGAGAAATATGTAAGTTGTGTTGCGAAATCGAAAAAAAAATACCATATTTGATGAACCTGCTTCGATTTATTATAACGATATTAACAATGATACAATATTTTCGTGAAAATCACTCAAACGACGGATTACGCAGGCGTAACCGGAAAATAGGGCGTTGGTAATTCTTTCATGCATTATTTACTTTATTTATTATGTGGTTATAAAATTCATCATCTTGTTTGTAATAATATCGTGTCAGAATTCATAATATGAATACGTTTCGAAGAAAATTAAACGTCACGTGGATTATTCGCCATTATAATATTAATATGATTTGCGAAAAAAAATTGATCGAGTATGATGGAGTTTTAGGGAGTGGGGATACATTTTATGAATTTTTTGCCTCAGAAAATGATTTGGTTGAACCCATTGATTTGTGAAAAAAATCTTGCTTAATTTTTGATGATTTTTTTTACCAAATTTTACTTGAAAAATCTCATTTATTTATTCAAGAAAATTGTTGCCCATAAAAAAATTTAGCTCAAAATTTTATTAAAAAATTCTTCCTTCGAACATTTCTCACTCAATTTTCGTTGCAAAATTTTCCACCAAGTCTTGCTTCATTTTTTCTATTGTGGCTCCAAATTGAAAAAATTCTAAAAATTTTCCAAAAATCCTTTCCTAAAATTTTTTTTCAAAATCGCAACTCAAATTTTGTTGAAAATTCTTGAGCCAATTTTTTTTTTAAAAGTAATAAAACTCTTGATAAAAATTCTGGCTCAATAGTAGACGGTATTTCTGAATTTTGGAAAAAAATATTTCAACTCAATTTTTCTTAAAAACTTTTCCTTTTGAATTTTTTCAAATTCCTTCTCATTTTCTCCACGGTTTTTTGTTCAAATTTTTCAAAAATTCAAACTGAAAATTTTCGAGAAACTTTAATAGAATCTTGAAGAAAATTTTTTGCAGATTTAAAAAAAGTAATTTCCGTCGAACATTTCTTACTCGAATTTTTTTTTCAAAATTTTCCCTGAAGTCTTGCTCCATTTCTTCCATTGTGGCTCGAAATTGTAAAAAAGTCAAAAAATTCAACGTTAATTTTTTTGGAAATTTTCTCTAAAAATTTTATAAAAACTATAGCTCGAAATTGCATTTTTTCAGTTTTTGTTCAAATTTTTCAAAAATTTACACAAAAAATTTCATTACAGCCTTGAAAAAAAATTTTTACGCAAGTTTTTAAAAAAATTTTCCCACGAAAATTTTTTATTCAAATTTTTGTTTCAAAATGTTCTATCAAGCCCGACTTCATTTTTGCCATTGTGTCTAAAAATTTTTTTTAAAAATCTAAAAATTTTAGAAAACTTGAATTTTAATTTTTTTGGGGGAAATTTTGTCTCAAAATTTTCCAGAAATTTTTGATTCAAAAATCTCAATTATAAATTTTTTTGAAAATTCTTGAATCAGTTTCAACTCAATTTTTTCAAAAAGTTTCATTTCAAATTTTTTCGAATTCCTTCCCAATTTTTTACGCAGTTTTTGTTCAAATTTTTCAAAAAAATTTTTGCATAAATTTTTTAAAAAATTTTCCTTTGAAAATTTCTCACACGAATTTTCGTTCCAAAATTTTCCACCAAGTCTTGCTCTATTTCTTCCATTGTGACTCGAAATTTTTAAAAAAAAGGACTACCTCAAAGCTGTCAAAAATTACAACTTCAATTTTTTTGGAAATTTTCTCTCAAAATTTTCCAAAAATTCTTGCTCAATAATTTTTTTTAAAATCTCAACCCAAATTTTTCAAAAATTTACTCAAAAAATTCTCAAAAAATTTCATTACAGCCTTGAAGAAAAATTTTTGCGCAAGTTTTTAAAAAAATTTTCCCACGAATATTTTTTATTCCAATTTTGGTTCTGCTTCATTTTTTCCATTTTGACTCAAAACTTTTGTAAAAAAAATATAAAAATTTTTGAAAACTTGAATTTTAATTTTTTTTTTTGGAAATTTTGTCTCAAAATTTTTCAGAAATTTTTGCTTCAAAAATTTTCAAAAATCTCAATCATAAATTTTGTTGAAAAATTCTTGAGTCAGTTTCAACTTAATTTTTTCGAAAAGTTTTGCTTCAAATTTTTCAAATTCCTTCCCAATTTTTCACGCAGTTCTTGTTCACTTCAAATTTTCGAAAATTCAAATTTAATAGTCTTGAAAAAAAACTTTTGCAGATTTTTAAAAAAATTTTTCTTCGAACATTTCTCACACGAATTTTCGCTCCAAAATTTTCCACCAAGTCTTGCTCTATTTTTTCCATTGTGACTCATTTAAAAAAAAAAATACTTCAAAGTTTTCAAAAATTACAACTTCAATTTTTTTGGAAATTTTCTTTCAAAATTTTCCAAAAATTCTTGCTTAAAAAATTTTCTTTGAATCTCAACCCACATTTTGTTGAAAATTCTCGAACCATGAAAATGAAATAAACTCAATTTTGATTCTTTAAATTTTTTTCAAAATTCCTCATCATTTTTTTTTCAGTTTTTGTTCAAATTTTCAACAAATTTAAACGAAAAATTCTCAAAAAATTTTAATATAATGCCGTTTGAAAAAAAAATTCTTCAAACTTTCCTCACTCGAATTTTTGTTTCGAAATTTTCTATCAAGCCTTGCTCCATTTTTCAATTCTACCTCCAATTTTCAATTTTTCAAAAGATTAAGCTTAAAATTTTTCCCAAAATCCAACTACCTAGGAAAGTTTTTTTTTTTTTTTTTTTTTTTTTTTAAAATTTTTTCTCAAAATTTTTTAAAAAAATTTTTCCCAAAAACCAACCTCCTAGGAAAGTTTTTTTTTTTTTTTTTTTTTTTTTTTGAAAATTCTTGCTCAAAATTTTTGAAAATATCTCAAAATTGATAAGGAAAATTCTTACTCAAAACTTCTGAATTTTTTAAAAAAAAGTTCAAAAATTTCAACTCAACTTTTTCTTCCAAAATTTTTTTTTCAGTTTTTCCTCAAATTAAAAAAAAAAATCTCATTTAAATCTCAAAGAAATTATTTCGCACAAATCATAAATTTCTAAAAATCTTCTTATCAAATACGTCACAATCCCAGTCGAAAATAACCACACCACGAATCACAATACAATTACGTGTAAGTACATTACTCACACGGCACCGAGCAATCGCATGATTCATACCCAAGAAACCATACTATGCCATCTGAAAGCACATCTTGCGCTTCCTAAATTCATCATAAACCACGTGTACTAATAATAAATAGGTACCTATACGCAACATGATAAACCAGATACTTGCCTATGATGGCACGGAGACCCGAGAAACTCAGCTCCCCACAAATCGTGGCAATCTCCGCCGGGAGACTGGCGTTTTTCACAATTAACCGACATGATAATTATTATGTATTATGTAGCAAACGATAACAAAAAAAAAAAATCCAAAACGTTTACGAATTCGCAACCGAACCTAAAACTGCACCGCGGAAATTGTAATTTAAGCTCCGAATACGTATAATAATGCGACTTGTTTGGAGAATCGGCACGTGGCTAGGAGTCAAGGAGAACAATAGGAGACGGCGACAGGGAGGCGAAAAATCATACTCGTAGTGTTGTCGTTGCAACCTACATTGACAATGCTATTTCGACTTTCCTCTACACACTTCGAAATTACACTGCATTCGAAGAGTATGGTAGGTAAAAAATTGCTTATAAAATTGTACAATTAGTTGTCTCACTCTTACGATTACGTATACGTGTACGTATACCGTATAAATACGTACAGTACTTGACACACAGGAAACGTAGGTATAACTATGACGCTCAAGGTTACATTCGCAGATAATATTCGCAATTAAGGCTGGTAATTTATAGTATAACGCATGTTAACAGATGGCCAGACTCTTGTATCGTCATATCTATGGAGATACTTTGCATTGCACTGTATATATCTGTGTACGAGACTCCATAGAACGACCGAAATTCATAATCCGATTACAAAGTAAATAAAAAGTTGAACGAAAAAGTATACATACGCGAACCAATAACGGACTATCTAAGTACTTAAATGGTCATCATCATTCAAAAGCGTGGGATTCTCATAGCAACGACGCGACGTGATGCAATCGAAACTAGTTTACTACAATATGAAACCGAAAATTCGACGTAAAAACGAGTAAAACGGGTCAAAATCCTTAGAAAATTTCCATTCATCGTCAACAATACGAAGATTTTTATCTTGACCGTTCAAAATGTTAATTCATACACGAGCGGTCTGCAGTCTGCACTCTGCAGTCGAAAGACTACCACAAACGGATGTTAAAAAGTCGACCTTATTCAGTACGAACCCAGATTTGAAAAAAAAAAGTCGAAAGCTACCTACAAACGCCGTTTTATAACCAAAGTTTGAAATTTTATTGAATTATAAAACTAATTACTTTAATACGTTCACGGTTCGGAGCGAAAAAAATTCTAGCGGGTACGTCGACCTAAAAGCTACCGCACGTCCATTATATACGAGGCTTTTCGACACTTTGCACAGTTATTTACCATACTCGAGAGTTGAAATTAATATACGAATATTAATATAGGTTCTTTGTCGGTTTCTCTTTCTACTTCTATACTATTATACTCGAGCATGCAGCCTTTTCCTGCTTTAATGCACTATAAATGACGTTATATGACCTAGCGGTTCCAGTACATTCTGCAGATTAACTCGAAAAGCAAATAGTATTAGTATTTCAACTTCCCAACTGTGGTAAAAGTGGGTCGAGACGGTATTAAGTCGATTTTTTTTCGTAAGTTTTGAGGTATTTTGCACTCTAACAAATTCGATTTGAATAAATCGTTTGTGGTATGTGAATGGTGGGGAGAGGTGAGGCAGATTAATCAATTTTATTAGATTAGGAGGCCCTCGCATTTTTCAATTTTTTCATAGTTTCGAGCCGTTACTTTTTTTTTGGTTTTTGAAGACTTGGACAAGTGAGAAATATTTATACAAAAATAACAATTTTTTCAAAAATTCAAAGTTGAATAATTTTTTTTGAAAAATTGAAAAAAAAATGAAAAAATTGGAAAATTCATACAAATTTGAGAAAATTGGAAATCAAATTTTCAAAAATTTCAACATTTCAATTTTTTGAAAAAAAAAAATTCAAAATATCATTTTTAAAATAATCACCAAAAAGATTAAAAATTTCAAAATTCCTAAAAATTCTGAAAATCAAAAAATCGAAAAATTGGAAATCAAATTTTCAAAAATTTCAACATTTCAATTTTTTGAAAAAAAAATTTTAAATATCATTTTTAAAACAATCACCAAAAAGATTAAAAATTTCAAAATTCCTAAAAATTCTGAAAATCAAAAAATCGAAAAATTGGAAATTTTTTCAAAATTTCAAAAATCAACACAAAAATCAAAAAATGAACATTTTTTAAAATTCAAAAATTGAGCCAAGAAAGTGAGAAAAGTGGAAAAATGGACAATTTTTCACAGATATGATTTATCAAAAATTAAAAAATGGTCACTTTTCAAAAAATTTTAAAACTGATAATTTCTTGGAAATTTTAAATTCAGATTTTAAAAAAATTGTCAAAAAAAAATTCTAAATTATCACGTTCTCATTCAAAATTGAATATTCTTGATTTTAATTTTTCCCACAGTTGAATGTCAAGTCACCAGACCCCCCCCCCCCTGCCCCAACAAAAAAGTCAGATCCGCATCAACCGATCGTAGATTCCTCTTCAGTTCCTCTCCTCTCAACTACCCAATCTCTCGTTACATCGAGTCAAATCCGTACCAATCAATGGGATCAATTTATCACCGGATGGAAGCCTTTTAGCAGATGATAATGAAGCAGCCGTACACATTAGAAATCTCATCAGTTTAAGTACTACATATTTCATATCGACCACAAACCGCATACGTCAACTAGCCCGCCGATAGGTTAGAATTACTTACGCTCAATTAATTTACCCAACCGCCATCCCATCATCAACTTTTCAACTACGGGATTAGTGATTCGAATTTTTAAAAAATGACGACCGAAAATATTTCTTCTAATAGTTTTTCCCAAACGTTCCCATCTGGTACGAACGATGATGACTTTCCTCACGTATACACGCAGACGAAGACGACCATCACCAAAACAAACCAAAACACAAACGAGTATAGAGGAGTCTCCTTGACTTGAACCCACACGCACTATCATTTTGCACGTAAATAAACGCCGATGCAGGTAAATTCAACGAATTACATAACCAACACTATAGACAGCTAACCTCATTACAGGGAACGTTAAAAAATTACAAACGGAAAGAACATTGAGATTTAATTTACATTACGACGTATAGCAATTTCTGCCAATGAAAGTGATACCTGGTAAAATGTCATCTGCCACTTTTACAACCACTTGGCGAGATATTTAATTAATCCTCGAGACTGGCGTTTGAAAAAAAAAAAGAAAAAAAGAAAAGCGCGAAGCCTCGCGAGATGAAATTGTTTTCCCGTTTTGCATTTCGCGATCGTCGTTAATCGACGTGTTAATCGTTTCACTCGTCGATCGAAAACTGTAATTTAATCTCGATTTATACATTCCCAGACTTGACGCGATGAAATCGAATCGTAAAATTTCCATATTCTAATTCCAGTTACGATTAAATTGGCCTACAAGTGCAATAAATATCTTCATAATTTTGAACGTGTGCTCTCTTAATTAACGGACATTTTTTCCCTCTTCTCTAATACGAGTACATACAACCAATTATTAAAAACAACGTCGTAAAATGGCCAGTTTCGAGGTAGGCTTTCGTATAAAAAATAATCACTTTTTGAAATCCGAATACCTCCGCGACTAATGCGTGAATTTCAATTGCTAGCCGAGCGAAAATATCATTTCCAGAGGTGAAGACTTTTGCTGGACGGTTTTGTAATAAATTACTTGCACATGGTACGCGTAGTACGATAGGTACCCTGCTTAGCCTAAAAATAGTCTCCTCAGACGACGTTAATTTTTTCGGGTTTCCTGTTCAAATGCTGATGGTATTTATACCGTATAATTGCATCGTTACCGGACAGATTTACGTATTTATGGCGGTACTCTCTCGTACTGGATACTTGGAATGTGTACTCGAAATACATACATGATTGTACGATACTCGACCGTCGCCAAATCATTAGTGATTCATTACCTTCGTCATTTATCGCCAAGACAATGAACACGTGCCATAAGACGACGTGTTGTATTTTTTCAATTTCATTTTGCAAATAAATGAGTCAGAAAATTGGCTATTTTCGAATCGAGAATTTTGAGAAAAGAAGAAAAATCTTAACAAAATTCAAAATTTTTCAAAAAAAAAATTATTTCGAAAACCACAAATTATGGGACAAAAAAAATGGATAAATTCTCCAATTTCGATTCAAGTCAATTCATTTTAAAAAATTTCTCCACCATAAATTATTCTCCAAAAATCGTCGAAAAATCCGCCATCCGATCGCCCTTATTGGCCTTATTCTATAAGCAACTTTCTAGCCTAATCAATCCATCAAAGCACATCTTGGCGAGGGACAAAAAAAAAATCATTAAACCAATGCGAAAAAAATTATTCTCATCGACACATCACAATTACGGATCTCGGGATAAGAAACTCTCCAAACAAGTAGCATTAAACCATTATCACCGGTCATAAAAACACCATAGGTAAACAAAAGGTATAGGTGAAAAAAAAACACAAACGAATGATACCACAACGAGATAAAAATTCTTATAATAATCTAGAGTTTAAAAAAAAGAAAAAATGTCTCTAATAAAGTAGATATTTTTATTCGAAAAAAACCTGCTGGAACGAACAGAAGAGCGCCCGATCACAGACCGAAACGAATAGACCACATTTCACAGATTAAACGCGCAGACAAGAAAGCAACGAACGAACCGTGAAAAAAAATAATCTGACTGCGGTCGAAATGGAAACAGCGACTACGAAAACGTATAATCAACCGCAGATAAGTCACCGGCAGAGGACGCAGGCCACCGATCGGTCCCTCGGCACGGACCACGGGCTAGGGCAGGGTTGCGGTATCGGTGCGCCGACTTAATTACCCCCGAGTACTAGACGTAAAGCTGTTCGCTGTCAAGTTCAATAATAATAATACATATCTAATATTCCCATTCGCGCAGACGTCGACGCCGAACCGACATACCATTTCAAGTCGAGAGTGAGTACATATTTGCGTTACTCACCGCACGCTGAAATTAAGACGAAAAATATTTGCTCGGGTGGGAATCGTTTGAACGTTATATTTCGAGTGTTTATTTCCACTTTGGTGCGATATCGGAACGAAAAGGAAATTACTAATACGTGTTTACCGAAGAGTTGACAAAAATTTTAACACCTGTTATTTATAAATCTTCCTCCTGCATCTACTTCAAAAAATTATGAATTCCACGGAGTACTGTTTTTTTTTTTGTCGAAATTTCTCGAGTTATTCTTAAATATATGAATTCTGAGCCATCGGATCAATTCTAGTAGAAGACAACAAGATCGTGAAAGGTAGAAGAGGGGAGAAAAAAATACTCTACAAATTTCATCCCACAAAATTTTTTGTGCATCAATTTATTTGGGAATTTATCAAACTGGTTGTCATTTCGAGAACTATTGAACTGATTCAAAAATTACAAGAGAATTTTTCTCTGTTTTTCAAGCTCTACAAATGCACAAAATTTTTCGTTCCCCCATTTTTTGGGGGAATTTATCAAAACTGGTTGCAAACCGGTTGTCATCTTGAGAACTATTGAACTGGTTCAAAAATCACAAGAGACATTTTTTTTTTGTTTTTCGAGCTCTACAAATTTAATTCTACAAAATTTTTCCTGCCTCGATTTTTTTTTGGGAATTCATCAAAAACCGGTTGTCACCTCAAGAACTACTGAACTGATTCAAAAATTACAAGAGACTTTTTTTTTCGAGCTCGACAAATTTCATCCTACAAAATTTTTCGTGCCTTCACTTTTTTGAGAATTTATCAACAACTGGTTGCAAACC
>FIZT01001549.1:0-11355 GCA_900065295.1 Paracoccus marginatus
AAAAACAGGCTCGTAAAAAAAAAAAAAAAAAAAAAAAAAACTTAAATAACAAAACAAAACAAAAAAGTGAAAACAAATATTATACAATAAAAAATGAAAAAAAGAAGAAAGAAACGCTCACTATAAAATAAATAATATCTTCCTACGTAAAAAAAAATAATAATGAAAAAAAGACTCGTTAACACGGTTTCACAAACACCGTCTGGCTTTTGAAGGAAAATTTCGGTAACCTTATCCTTGTATACATTCAATTTATCGTTTCGCTTCTTTCCTAAATCCATATTTACACTATCGAATTTCACACCCAGTACCTATAAACAATAGTACGTCTACGCACGACATCTCCCTCCTGCCACACACAACGCCGTTATACGCTTTCTGATTTCAACGAAAACTTGGTAATCGCGTTCAAAACACGTAGCTTTTTCCCTTAACTACCTTATTATCTAATGAGATCAACGAAACAAAAATTCGTATTTAAATACTATTAACTATAATAACCAACGAAACACGTACCGCGAACGTGTCATCGCAGCAACAAAAAAGAAACACATCGAGTGAATCGGAGACATTGGGAATTACATATTACCTAGACCTAGGGTCGACTGCGAACAAAAATCAATTTGTGGTAACTTGACCAAGAAGATACATTCGTTGCGGGTATAAAGATTTTCCGAGCTATTTGCAATTTTTTTGCATACACTTTAAAGCGTAAATTTGCAATCTCGAACAAAACGCTACCGTTTCAAAACCAAAATGAAAAAAAAAAAACTAATACATTTCGACGTGTTTTCAAAACATCATTTTTCCCTCGCGTATGATCTTCATCGTAATACGTAGGTGATTTTGCAAATTCGACCGATGAAAAAATGAAAGAAAATTTTCCAAACTCTCGGCTAGTAAACGAAAAAAAGAAGAGAAAAAACACACTAATACAACGATATGATTTCATGAGAAAAAAAAACGCCACAAACCGTAATCGTATTCATCGATCGATTGAAAAATAAACTCCCTTCCTTGAAAAAATACCGATACTTCGGATGTGTTTTTAAAAACGCAAAAAATGAAGAAAATTACAAATATCGACGTTCGAACGTGCACATTTCATTTATCACTCTTGCAGCCTATTTTCATTCGACTGTTCGCGCCCCGAATAAACGAACGATGAGAATAGGCGAAAAAAATTACAACAAACAAGGAAAGAAATAATCCGCTCGGATACCTTATTATTTTTTTTTTTTTGAAAATTTTAAATTTTTTACTTTTTTTTTGGTATTTTTTTAAAAATTATTATTTTTTTTTTGCAATTATTTTCACGCGTTGCATTTTTTTTGTTGCTTTAAATAACGCAAATGAATAAATTAAACCGTTATCAGTCAAAACTTTGGGAAATGAACCGTTTTTTTCTCGTGTTCGCACTTTAACGCGACTAATTAAACCAGAAAAATGGGGGCCGGGGCCGAGACGCGCCGTTCGCGGACGCGACGCAGCCGCGATAACGACAGTTGCAGCGGGCCGCCGCCGCCGTTATCTCAAATTGATCTCCGCGTTGTTGTTATTCTTCTGCCTGACGTACTGGTTTCGCGGTCTTTTGTGGTGGTGATGCGGTAACGTGTGCGGCAATCTATTGTGGTGGGGGTATTTCGGGAAAAATATATCGTTATTGCTGATATGCCTTTGAAAGCTGCCGTTCGGCCCCATCAGGCCGCCGCCGTTTCCGAAATTATGGTTCAGGATTGGTAACGACATGGCGGCTATGTGATTACCGTGCTTCGGCAGACTGTGATGGTGCAACGGAGCGTGGCCCAGGGTATTCGATCGGATGAAACCTGTAACATAGGAAACGTAGCGGTCGATTTTCGTCGCCAGTATAGAATCACCGCCCGGCGACTACGGCGACAGAGAAAGTACGCGTCGTTCGTGGACTCTCGTTCACTTTCGTATTTGGTTTCGTGGTGCGAAGAAAAAATTGCGCTTGGGAAGAGATTATAATTTGAAAATCGAATTGAAATCTTTTTCAGGGTCGTCCCCCCCCCCCTCCAGAGATGGTAAAAAATGTGAAGTGGGACCATGGATATTGAACGAGTCACCTCGAATCGAAACAATCTTTGGAAAAAAAACTAAAAGGATCGAAAGGAGACGAACAGATATAAATCATGTGACACACGTTGACGAAAAAGTCGTTTATTCGTTGTGCATTTTTAACATTACGAGTAACAATATTAAAAACAGCGAAGGTGATCCACTTCACCGAGTCCAAGTAGGTACAGACCAGGTACGTTGGGGAAAAAAATCCAATATCTTATATCCTCGAAAGAATATGTATAGAAGTCAATGAAACACCAGCCTCCTTTTAGGTCTTTAAGAAAAAAAAAAAAAAAAAAAAAAAAAAAAAAAAAAAAAAAAAAAAAAAAAAAAAAAAAAACGACGACAAAAATCGCAATACCACATCCCCCCAAACGACAACCAAAAAAAAAAAAAAAAGTTTAAAAACAACGAATAAACGTTCGTCACGATTCGAAGATGATGGAAGGTGGGAGAAAAACAAGAATCTAACACCACGTTCGGTGGCTCAAAAGGACGATAAAATTGGTAATTTGATGATATCTAAAATGGCTGAAATTTCGACGCGTACTTTCTTTTAGAAGATCTAAACTCGCGTTGTTTGAATTTACGCATTATACCGTGAAAAGGAGGCGAATATCTCAGATTATTTGGACCTCTTCTTTGGAAATGGTTTTTCTGATGTATCACCGTAGCGATTGGTTCACTGAGTCGGCCATGACTGCTTTCGGAGTCCTGTAACACGAAACGAGACCGATAAGACGCACTGGGAAATCTCAGCGTATTACATCCCACAAGAGTGTTGCTGCGCTGAACTTACAGAATCTGTAGATGGTAGCGACGCGACCGAACCGTCGGTAGAATTAGAAGAAGTGGCAGTGATCGGAAACTTCTTTTGAATCCAATTTCTATAATCGATCACTTTGTCTGTGACGCGTATAATTCTACCTAAAATGCTACTCGAACAGTACAGAAAAGGCAAGATTTACAAATAAGCTCGCGTTGCGGTTCGGTTAATAGGTCGATGCGCTCGTTTACCTGTTTTTATTACAGTCGACTTCTTGAGCAATGGCTTGATTTAATACGACGTAAGCGTACGCGAAAGCGTTTTTCACTTGTAGAGCTCCGTAAGAGCCTCGGCCGATATCGTTGCCCGGAGTTAGCGGATCTTCGATACTAAGAATACTGGGACGATGACCATCGATCATCTCTCTTGATAGCTGGAAACACAATCGAGTTAGCTCGAGGCTATATTTTCAAAAAGGCTGGAAAAATCGCCGTTCAGCTTACTTGGTCCTTTGAAATATAAGTTCCGCCGTCTTTAACGCTGATGGCAGTGTTTAAATAATTAAATTTACGACCGTACAGGTCTAAGAACTCCATTAATAGTATTCCTAAGTTGTATTCTGATTTGTAACTATCTTCGAAATGGTGTAGCTGCACAAAATAGAAGATGCGAATGAATCGAGTTCGAGCTCGACGGTGTCAACACACCATAAATCTAAGTTACTCACTTGCAAGAAACTTATACACATTAATATTAAACTATAGGAAGAAATGCCACCGTGGAAGACTTCGTTAAGATCACGCTGTAACAGGAACTGTTTTAAAACCAATACTAGCTTCTTAAGTACCGGGAATCGGTTGCAAAATTCTTTAATTAATTCGACCGATTTGACGCCGTTATTCATATTGAAACTGATATCGACTCTGACGTCCGAAGAGCGATCACTAAACTTTACAATAGGTACCTGAAAAAGTACATAAACACAACGCTTTAGCGTACTCGATAGTCTGCTAATATTTTCCAACTGTAAACGGATCATCTTACGGATGCTTTGTCTAACACTTTGACATTATCGTGATCACATATATGATTATTAAGTAGAGCATCTTGAAGAGTTTTCAAGGGTAACTTATCCCATTTGCCGATAACAACGATATCAATATCACTGAAACGGAATAGAGAACACAATGCATATTGTGTACTTTCGATACGTAATAGAAACCTGTGTCAACAATGCATCCATACCTGGTAGGTAAATACAAGGAGGTTTTGAAACTTCCAAAAACTTCAACTTGAGCGTTTGGCCATAATTTAAGAATGATCGATTTCACATTTTTAACGACTTTGAGACGTAATTCGTGTTCTTCTCTTGTGGCTGTCATGTATTCGTAAAACTCTTCGATTTCTTGATGTAATCTAAACAAACGAACGCGTCATTTACCAACTTCCACCGTCGACGACGACGACACAAACACGACTCGACGTGAAAAGGTGCACAAAGTCGGACTTACCCGAAAATAGGTCTTTTATCGTACAATCTTCCGGTTCTCCACGGACAACCACCGTATTTCCCGATTAAGTCATCTTGATATCTATTCATAGCGTAGGTGCTAGCACGATTGGTGGAGTTATTCGCGTTGTTAATATTCAACGGCATTCGTTTATAATTTTCCGGAATATTCTCTATGTTATCGGTATTCTTGTAAACAAAGTTATGCCCATAATCGTGTACATTGGCTTTCAATTGGTCACGATTGAAGATATGAGAATCCCATATACGCATCCAAAATTCTTTAGCTGGTCCCTCTTGCTCCGGTTGAAACCAACCAATCTGCGGATCCATTTAAATTCAAGCCACGATCATCATATAAATTTATAACAGTTCAAACCTGATGAAGCTTTTTCTCGAATATCACCGTAAAAACCGCATTACACAACTTCCATCTGTTCCAACTTCCTAACGAAGAGTTACGTACTTCGCAAGCGCAATCTTTATAGTACATCCTCCATTTTGAAACTCGATATTGAAATTTGAAGTGATATCGTTCACAGATAAATTATCTCGTGCGGATGAATTTGAAAATTTAAATAATCGCGCGTTGGTGATACGAGACCCGGCGTCCGTTCGATTGTACGATATTAATAATCCACAATTCCGATTAATTAGACGAGGTCGTATTTTTTATCACTCAGATGATAAAATAAAAATAAACTTTCGAAAAATTTTACAATTAGACGAATTTTTCGTAACTTTCAAAATCGCTGAAAAGTAACTGAATATTTGTCTTCGTAATCTTTATCTACGTCGTCACAGATGAAAAGAAATGTCACAGAATGGTATACTTTCGTAATGGCCTATTTCCAAAATAAAACTATAGAAGCGCTAATTACCAATTTTTATTTCTATCAGATTCCGCAGGGGCGTGGGCGGAACACGATGACGCATGCGCAACAGATCTTGTTTATCACTTGTCGTACTTGAACTTCAAATCGGTCAAATTATTGCATTTTATAAAATTACCTCAATATTTGTTCCCACTTCGTCGATTAGCTCGATATTTAAATTAAATCCGATCGAAGTTGAATCAGTTATCTCGATTGTGTCTCGCGTATCGATACCTTTCTACAAAAATGCCCTATTTATTGGACGAACCAGCTTGGAAAGCTCTTCAGAGCTACTATGATAAGAACGGTTCGAATATTAATATTTTGCAATTGTTCAAACAAGATGCTGCAAGATTTAATAAATTCAGGTACGTTTTTTTCAAATTCGCCGTTGACATTTATTTAACCTTTGCTCGAATATTTTGTATAGAGTCATTATCCGTGTACCCAAGCGTGATGAATTTATTTCCCATTTCACTCATTCGTTTTTACAGCTTGAAACTGAACACACCGGCTGGCGACATCCTTTTGGATTATTCTAAAAATCGCATAAATGAAGAAATCCTCAAACTTCTTTTCGACTTGGTAAGTCAATATGAAAATCAACCTGAATTCGGCGAAATACTAAATTCAGTATTTTCTTAGGCAAGAGCCCGCAAAGTTGAATCATTCCGAGATGAAATGTTCTGCGGTAATAAGATCAATTTCACCGAAGATAGGGCTGTTTTACATATCGCGCTTCGTCACAAATGCGCCGAGCCAATAAAAGTCGACGGCGTCGATGTCATTCCGAAAGTGAACGCTGTTTTAAAACATATTCAAGAATTTACCGACGAGGTTAGTGAAAACGAACTAACGTAGATATCCGCCGTCACTGCGGAAACTATAATTACTCGTCTGTTACAGGTACTGAGCCAACGTTGGAAAGGTTACAGCGGTAAACCGATCACGGACGTTGTAAATATTGGCATCGGTGGGTCAGATCTCGTTAGTACCGTTAATTCAATTCAATCTGGGCGTAGTATTAGAGAGTAGAAAGCTCGAGGCTAAATGATTAATTTTCAGGGTCCGTTGATGGTAACTGAAGCATTGAAACCGTACTCGAAAGGTTTGAACGTACATTTCGTTTCCAACGTCGACGGTACTCATTTGGCTGAAACGTTGAAAAAGCTTAATCCCGAAACTGTACTGTTTATCATCGCCAGTAAAACATTCACTACGCAAGAAACAATAACGAATGCTACTTCGGCTAAAATATGGTTCTTGGAGAAAGCTAAAGATGTAAGATAAACGGGATATTGATTTAATGTAACGCTTATTCGATACGCGGATTATAATTATAAAATTTCTTTTATAGCCTAAGGCGGTCGCTAAACATTTCGTTGCGTTATCAACCAACGAACCGAAAGTCACCGAGTTCGGTATCGATAAAGCGAACATGTTTGAATTCTGGGACTGGGTCGGAGGTCGTTATTCGTTATGGTCTGCGATCGGACTATCCATATCTTTATTCATAGGATACGAAAATTTTATCAAATTGCAAGAAGGAGCTTATTACATGGATCAGCACTTTTTGAATACTCCGTTGGAAAAAAACGTAAACTCGAGTTATACCGAAAATAACGAGACTGTAAGACGAAAAATGTGATATTTTGAATTTGATTTTTCAGGTTCCTGTTATCTTAGCTTTGTTGGGCGTCTGGTACCATAATTTTTACGGAGCTGAAACTCACGCTTTATTACCTTACGATCAATATCTACACCGTTTCGCCGCCTACTTCCAACAAGGGGATATGGAATCGAATGGAAAGTAAGTAACTGGAAAGAAGACAAGTTCGACTATTCCCATCGTACGTGATGTATTTAAAACTCCCCACAGATACATTACGCGAAGCGGAGAACGTGTAAAATACACAACAGGACCTATTGTCTGGGGCGAACCAGGCACCAACGGGCAGCACGCCTTCTATCAGCTCATCCACCAAGGAACTCGTCTAATACCTGCCGACTTTATCGTACCAGTTCGTACCCACAACCCAGTTCAAAACGGCCTTCATCACAAAGTACGTAGATTGAAAAACTCACCCTTTGAAGAATATTCGATAAATTCCACTCAAACTGTGATTTCGTTTTATAGATCTTATTGGCCAACTTTTTAGCCCAAACTGAAGCTTTGATGAAGGGTAAAACTGCAGATGAAGCCAAAGTCGAATTACAAAAAAGTGGCATGAACGAACCAACAATTCAGAAAATTCTTCCTCACAAAGTCTTCGAAGGCAATCGACCCACTAATTCAATTGTAGTTCCTGAAGTATCTCCTTTCGTTCTAGGCGCTTTAATAGGTAAATTGCCTGCCCTCTTTCACGTCAATCTTCGAATTATCGATCAGTTTGAAACAATTTTGTTTAATTTTTCTCGCAGCTATGTACGAACATAAAATCTTCGTCCAGGGAATTATTTGGGATATCAATTCGTTCGATCAATGGGGGTAAGTCAGTACGAAATATTTCACCATTACGTAATGAAAAAATGTACCCAATCTTTGTTTTTTTTTTTTTACAGAGTGGAGCTAGGTAAGCAATTGGCTAAAGCAATCGAACCCGAATTACAAGACAATAACCCCATCTCCAGTCACGATTCGTCGACCAACGGTTTAATCAATTTCATCAAAGAAACTAGAAAAATTCAAGGCTAATGTCGAAGGAGTTACCGTCTACTCTATTTTATAATCTTAGCTGTTGTTTTTTATAGAACTGATACATTCGAAAATTTTAAATTAATTTATTGCTTGTTCCATTTTTTAAAAATGAAAATATCGTTAAAATAAAAATTTACGCCTGTTACGTATTTTTTCAGTACCCATAATCCTAATCTAACCCAGACTTGTAATCTTATCTTAAAAAATGAAACGGAAAATTACCTCATCGATGAAAATGGCTCGCAAGGTTACGAGCCAGACAACAAAGACGCGTATTTACTTTTTAAAATGAAAAGTGGGGGCCCTATTAATGAAATATTTTCGCCAGCAGATCTTTTTTGTTGACTTTACCCATTAAATTACGAGGTATTTCGGCAACTATTTTCACAGCCACTGGAATCGAATACGATGGTAACTTATTTTTAGCCCATTCTTTCAGAGATGTCACTGTTATCGGTTCGTTTCCCACTGTAACGATAACTGCAGCTACCTGAAAGACGATTGACCTTGAATAAATCTTTATAAAATATGAATTGAAAAAGAAATTCAATTTCTTTCTCAAGTTTCCAAACCATGAAAAGGCAATGATATGATAATTTTGATTTACTCACTTGTTGACCCCAAGTAGAATCTGGTAACCCGACCACAGCGATATCTTTAATATTCGGATGTTGCAGCAAGATAGTTTCAACAAACAGGGCGCTTATTTTATAACCGCCGCTTTTAATAATATCTACGGAAGACCTACCGAGAATTTTATATCCGTCGTCGATGAACTGAGCGGTATCACCTGGAAAAAAGCGAACCTCGTCACAATTCGCATTATCAAAACCGTACTTGAGAAATAACACGAACCAGTTTTAAACCAGTCGTCGTCGGTGAATTCTTTGGCAGTGATTTCAGGTTTATTCCAATACTTTTTGAACACGTTTTCTCCCTTAATTTGTAACTCTCCGACATACTTGCTATCCTTCGGAGATATGTTATCACTGGCTAAAATTTTAGTACCGAAATCGCCTCCTTGGACTAGTACTTTGGTCTTATCACAGATTCTAACTTTCACCCCAGGTAATGGAGTACCAACGAATCCTGAAACACTCGACGAAATTAATTTCCACCCTAGACGAATCTAAAAGAAATGCCCTTTACCTGGTCTACGTTTACCGTGCAACGGATTACTCAGCGCCATTCCTATTTCACTCATTCCGTACCGCTCTAGTAATCTATGTCCGGTGATTTGTTGCCATTTTTCGAAAATCGGCTCGGGTAGAGGAGCCGAACCACACATCATCAGTCTAATGTTTTGCGAACACGTTGCTTTCACGTAGTGCATAATACGATCCGAGGTGTTGAGAGATTTTTCGTATTCTTCGATCAACTTGACGTACATCGTTGGGACACCGGTGAACACATTTATACGCCTCGAGGCGCCGGTTTTAACCGATAGTAAATGATTCCAAACCTTCTTGGCTTCAAATTTTGGTAACATGACGCATCTGTAAGTGGACAGAAAGTTAAAAACATGCGCGAATGTTGACTCGGTGCATGTAAAATATAAAATACCTGGCTCCGCAATGTAACGGAGTAAGCAAAGCGTTTATGACACCGTGTACGTGGTTCAAAGGTAGAACATGCAAGATGCTGTCTTTCGACGTCCATTCCCAGGCTTGAATCATTGAACTGGTTTGAGCGTGAAGGTTGGCGTGACTTAGAACAACGCCTAGATAAAATTGAGTAATTAGTAAATGTAAAAAATCAACGGTTTCAATTCATTCGAGATCAAACCTTTGGGCATCGCTGTTGATCCGGACGTATAAATAATTAACGCATCCCATTTGGAATACAGATTAGGATTAAAGCCGGCTTTCAAACTGGGTACGTTGGTACGTTTCTTTCCTTCTTCCTACGAGTAAAAAAATAACCAATCAAGTCACAAATACCAATCATTTCAACCATCGAATAAAACACAATATAAACAAACCAATAATTGTTCGGGTGGTATCACAGCCTCGTTTCTGATACTCTCGTCAAAGATCACCATCCGTACTCCCGTTTTCTGGCATACTCTTTCACATCTTTCGGCATAAGCTCGGGTGGTTATTAAAACGCTGGTTTTACTATCCGATAAAAAATATTCTATCATTTCATCCGGATGGTGAGGATTCAACGGAACACCTGCGATTAGAACTTATCCAAGTTGCCATATTCGTCGACGGTTGTAATTTCTACCCGTTCAACTTACAAATCTGCCCGGTCATCCAGCAAGCCCACATCATCATTACGTACGAAGCGTCATTTTGAGATAAAAAAGCTACCCTTTCTTGAACCTTCTCCTCCAATTTTTCTGTCAAAGTATTGGCTAATGTTTTACTTCCGTTGACTACGTTTCGATAAGAGTAGTCTCCAAACTGATCGGTAATGGCGATTTTATCGGGCCATTGTGCAGCTAAACGAAAACTAGGTGTTGGAAATCGCAAATTGGCTGTTTCTGCGTTGATAGCGTAGTTCCGTTGAGGGAGGTTGCGACATGATTGGAAAATTTTGAAGAGGAATCTTCTCGACGGAATACATGTGCCTGAAATTGAAAGCAGCCATCGTAATGGAGTTTTTAATAAAATGCAAATGTA
Source organism: Paracoccus marginatus (assembly GCA_900065295.1). Lineage (NCBI taxonomy): Eukaryota > Metazoa > Arthropoda > Insecta > Hemiptera > Pseudococcidae > Paracoccus > Paracoccus marginatus. The sequence goes on from FIZT01001549.1 coordinate 10,562, forward strand.
ATATAAACGTCGACTACGTATAGTTTTAAAATCGTCACGAGTACTTACACATTTCAACGACGGTGATGAGGTTCTTGTGGGAAAAGTAATGGCGGAATTACGAGCTACTATTTCACATTTTTGTTAGAAGTAATTCAGTACGTAGCTTTAATTGTTGAAAAATTAAATTGAATAAAGTTGAAAACAGTTGAAAAATACCGCATTTATCATCGAATGCATGATCCAATTCCAATGAATTTTCAAATCTGTTATCAGTGAGCGTGAACTGATATTAAAGCAACTTAAAAACACCGTTTCAGTTTTGTCATGTATGAAAATTTAGTAGCCAAATTCAGTAAACTACTACTAAAACTGAAGTGAAAATGTATCAGCAGGTTGATTCTTGGTTGAAGCTGAACTTGGAAGTGGTATACCCAAACTCTTGAACTTGATTGATAGTTGATTGATTCAATTGCTCCACGCAGGCCAAGCAGTGGCAGCGTTGGTGTAGGTAAGGCTACTATACAATATAGGTGGAACTGGCCGCCATTTTGGGTGCAAGAAGCAGTAGTTCACTACAGAATCAAATGGGGAATAAGGCTAGTTTTCTCTGTAAATAACTCAAAAAGTAATCATTTTTTGAAATTTTTTGTAATGACATTTTCGAAAGAGAATTAAAAGACCTTTCGAATGGTATATCTACTTTTTTCAGTTTCACTAGAAAAAAATCTCGCTGATTTTGGTATTTTTTGTTTTTTTATAAAGATGTCAAAACCATACAAAATTGAGTGAAATTTGAAAATGAGTCCATTATT
>FIZT01001560.1:0-11167 GCA_900065295.1 Paracoccus marginatus
CGAGCTTTTTTCAAGAGAAGAATGTAAGTTTCGTTGATTTAAGGGCAGGAATTTCGATTTTTTCATTCTTTTCAAGAGAAAATGCAAAAATAATGACTTTTAGTGACTATTTAGGCGAATTTCAAGCAAACAGTGACTTTAGTGACCAAAAAATAAAATAGTGACAAAGTATGGTAACTAAAATAGTGACGCTGTATCATGCCTGAAATTTGTGAAGAAAACGCACAATTTGCGATAACTAAATCAAAAATTTAAAAAATAAAATAAAGATTTGGAATTCCAAATTTACAAACGTGGAAATAAAACTTGAAAGAATTCGAAAATAAATTCGAAACCATATAAATTAAATTTCCGTCTCGTTCGAAATTGAATTCGATAAAATTCACAAACATATTAAAAATTGGCAAAAATTTCGATAATTCCGCGGCAAACGACATGACATTTCCAGGCACCTGCTCGGACCACTCAGCGACCATCAACGTTACCGAAAATTACCCGGTAGAATTCTTCGAGACAATGTCGACAAATACCACGTAATACATTCGTGCTTACAAATACATAAGTATAAAATACCTACTTATGGTCGTAGCATAGCATAGCATACTATACTTATACATAGTATTGTATACGAAACGTATTGTGGAGGCGGCTGTGGGGCGCTGCCAACAGTTCCCACGACGTTAATTAATAATCAGTTCATTACCAAATGAAAATATTTGATATTGTACTTGAAATATAATTTACCTATGCTCGTAACAGGCACAGCGGTAATTATTTACTAGCTGAGTTAATTACCTGTGAATGTAATTTTTTTCTTTTTCACCTCCTCCTACGCTACGTACGAATACTCAAGTTCTACGTAAACAGTAAGTACGTACAAATACGCGTATGCACTGTATCCTTTCATGATGCCTCGCAATTCTAATAGGTACATATACTCGTTGAATTCCCCTTCATCACCTCGTTACGTTACATTCCTATTAAACTGCTAAGTGCACAAACACGTTCGTCGTATTGCAATTTTACTACCACCAAGTATTCGATCCAATGAGTAAAAATTTTCCAAATTTTTTTTTCCCCCCAAGGTGGTACTTTTCACCTCGCATAATTTCCACTTCATTTACGTACAAGATTGTCAACAATGCATTCGCATCAGCATGGACAATGTTTGCGAATATTTTTTACCTCGGACGTAGCACAGATAGGTATTCGAAACCTCGATACCTTCACGTACGCAGATCCAGCTCTGGCCATAGCATCACAATCGTCAAATATTCGACGTGAATTTTGTCATAACCAAACAAACAGACAATAGCTCGCTCTGAGATGACTTCTGGTATACATCGCGAACAGATCCACGCACCGTGAGCGTACAAATTGTCATTGTATATACTGTTGCAAGTCTCTCGCATCTCATCTCATCTCATCTCGAACCAGCTTAGGTACGGCTGTTGACAGCCGACCCGGCCCGCAGACCGTAGGAGGTAGACGAGAACGGTAGCTGTCGCAGTAGGTGACCAACGTCTTGGAAATTTTATCGATTGTATCGACAAATAGCGGCATCGTATCTCGGTTTTTCTCTCTCATCTACCGAGCCACTTCGGCGATTTTTTAATTTTTCCATCACGACGACGATGATGATGATGATGATGTCGTCGATGATTTATTTTTATTATCGAGCTCTTTTCTACCAGAAATTTTTACGCACGGTAGAGATTTCAAATCTACCGCAGCTTCGAGCATATATCTACTCGTATAGGTACTATTCGGCAGCGTAGAATTTTTTAGTACTTACACCGGTAACCCGAGGATATTAAAATGATGGAATTATTATTTTCATAAATTATACTCTCGAATTTTATTCCATTTTTCTAGTTATTATCCGCCATTTTCTTTTCGGTTTTTTTTTTACGATGCGTCGTAATTTTCAAATTAGCATTTTTAATTTTGAACAATTTTTTTTTGTGATTCCAACGATAGCTATATAATCTAAATAAACGACCCAAAAAGAAATTTGGAAATTTTTTCAAGTCAGATTTAATTTTATGTAGAAAAAAAAAATCTGCACTTCAGAATATCCTCAATATGCATCATTTTAGCATATTGAATCAATTTCAAAAATACCCGTGACAAGCTACCTCTTTCCTCTCAGAAGACACCTGAAAGAAAAAACAGTAAAAAAATTCCAATCACTCACACATACGTGAATAGGCCTATGCCTATCCTAAATCAACTCATACCGAAAACGATTTGTTTATACTGAACGTGTCTATGGACTACCATACACCCGTATACCTACGAACCAGTTCATCTGGCGTTTAAAAAATCATAATCTCTTTTCAACAGCTAGGCTCATCAAAAAACATATTTATTTCAATTTCCGTAACAATAAAAAACCGATATATCAAAGCGAAAGTACCTCTGTGTATACGCATTAAACATCTCAACCGGACAACAAAAGTCAACATGGAAAAATATACAACACGGTTTGTTGCTGTTGCTGGCGATACGCATTAAAAAAATACAACAAACAACCGACTATAACCAGCTCACCATCGCCAGCTCTGCCCTGCACCTGCGATTCGGCTCTACACAGATTGATGGAAATTTAATGTCTTTAACACCTTTATTATTAACAATCCGACGTCCGACGAGAGTTTCGTTATTCTGGTGTCCTTTCTTCGCGGTACGAAACGAATAAGCTACCGCGTTAATTTCGTCGATTTTTATTATAAATTCCTGAATTCCGGATTTACATGGTTTTTCAATCTTGTATAGGTATAGTATGTATCTGTAAACGTCTGCTTCCAATCGCTACTCGTTTATCATATTGAACTAGGATATCGATTTAGGTGACTTTTTTCGGGGAACCAGGACTTTTACCAGGACTTTTTAATTTATTTTCACGAGTTTTCTAGAATTATTTTGTCAGAATTTTGTAAGTAATTTTTTTTTCAGACTGCTTATAATCAGAATTTTCATTTGCGAGAATTTTCCAATTTTTTTTTTTTTTTTTTTAGATTTTTTTAGAATTCCTATTTGCCATGGTTATTCTTCGTCAAGATATTTTTTTGCCAGATTTAGACAACTTGAAATCGGAATTTTCAATTGTAACGATTTTTTATGGCCATTTCCTATTGTTTTTCGACATTTTTCTCCCGCATCAGAATTTCCATCCGTCAGAGTTACTCATTACCAGCATTTCTATAGGTTTTTTGTTTTTTTCCCCCAGAATTTTGTGCCCTTTTTAACAAACTTGCAATCAGAATTTTCACAAACTAAAAATCTTTCAGGATTATTTATCATTTCATATTTTTTAAATTTTTTTTTGAAAATTTCAAGAACGATTTTTCGAGTCTCTTTTTAACAATTTATTGCGAACTTGAAATCAGAATTTTCATTCGCCAGAACCAGAACTTATCACTTATCAGGATCGTTTTCTTTCACTTCGCACAGGTTTTTCTAGAATTCTGATTGCCCAAGAATTACGATTCGTCAAATTAATGCTTTCCCAGATTTTTTTCAACAACTTTTGATGGGAATTTTAATGTCTTAAAATTTTTCTATGGCCTTTTTTCTTCATTTTCTTAAATTCTCATTTATCTGAGCCACATTTTTAGTAATTCTTTTTTTATAATGTTCATTTTTATCAGAAAAATAATGAAATTTTGTCAAAGTGGTCGAATTATCAGATTTTTTCTGACAATTTTGGTCAGCATTTTTTGCCAGATTTGTAATGTGCCTAAAAAATTTTCAGAATCATTTTCTCTCTGAATTTGACAATTTTTTGCCAGGTCTTTCATTTGTCAGAGTTATTCTTTGCCACATTTTACTCATATCAGGTTTTTTTTTGACATCTATTGTCTGAATTTCAGTCGGAATTTTTGTAAAACAATAGTCAGTTTTTGATAACTTTTGACCAGAACCTTTATGTCAGGATTTTTTTTTAGATATCATTCTTTCTTCGCGCTTCGGAAATTGAGTGATACTCCTCCACGGTGCGGTGGTGTGCTTGAATTCCTAAATTTACGGTGAAAATTCTGGTTCACTGGGGCTGCATCTACTCTGATATACCTAAGTGAATAATAATAATAATAAGAAAAAAAAACTAGTTGCACCAAAATATCAAATTAATGAACTGTACTTACGTCAAAAGTATTTATTAACCAAAAATATGAATGAGCAAAGCTAAAAAAAAAAATCCTAAAAAAATTTAAAAAAAATTGAATGGCAAAAATTGACAGAAAAAAAATATTTCAAAAAATTGGGAAAAAAATTATTGCATAAGAAAAAATGGACAAATTTAAAAAAATGAAAGCTGAAATTTTATGGTAGACAAAGAATTACTGAATCACCAAAAATAATGATAATGAAACAATCATGAAAAAAAAAAACAATTTACTAGTCGATATTTTTTGGAATTGTTTTCTATCCATTTGTGACTAATTTTGTCATTTTTTGTTGTTATTTTCTTCACGAGATTTTTCATTCATCAGGATCACGTCGCGTCGTTAAAATTATCTCCATCGATCATGGATTTCATCATAAACTTCCAAAAGCTTTCGAATATATCAACACTTCTTCATCTTCATATCCCTCGATAACAATTCGATTATTTGTACACACATCGTTTGTAAATTTTTACACGTACCTATCCGAGGCGATACCTACGTAATCACACTAAAACCATCCCAGGCTACCGTGCCACACTACCTATGCGAACAGCTACGTACATACATATACAGCAAACAGCACCAAGCACCATCTCTTCGCATATTACATCTACATCTACGGCTCATTTGATATTTCCACTGCATGCAATTTATTTGTCGGGCGCGTTGTAATAATTTGCGTCGTTTATAAATGATTCATGAAGACGTTGTCTCAACAATAAATACTTGTTATATTTAACGGATTATAAGTTTTATAACTCGCAGGCGGGATAAGATAAAACAACTGGTTACAACTGACCAGGTATACGTACGTACAGCCGCGCTGCTGGCCATTTGATAATATGCAATTATCCGCCGCGTAACCGCGTCCAGATACCCTATACCGTACGCGATATTTCGCCGTGAAATAAATTTCATCTCTCGAGATCGGCCTATAGTATGTAGGTACGTACGGTGCCGTGTTTTTTCTTTCCTCCTTCCTTCATCTGCATGCTCCGCGTGCTACGCCGCCGTTCACCGTTTTATCATTGGAGCTCTGCGTGTTCGTGTATTCGACTCGCGATTCATCGCCTTTCCTTATACTTATACTTATTCTTCGACTATACGCATTTATCTATTTTTTTTTCTTCCTTTTTTTTTTCGGTAGCTACCGCGTTCCAATAGCCACCGACTGGTGCGTGTCTTTTTTTTCACAGCAGCGGCGTGTTTATTATTGGTTAATCTATACGAGGATGGAACTGGAAGTTGCAGCATGCAACGTAATACGTATATGTACGTTCGTATAATATGCATATTCGGACGACGAATGTACGCGTATATTATTATTTACCGACATTTTTTTCTTTCAGTTTTAATAAAGCTGCTAATGTACTCGTATTATTTACTGATGGTTGCATGTTTTTTTTCTTCTTTTGCAGATACGTAACAGATTCGGTTGCTACGATGAAATCATGGAAATTAACAGAAGACAAGTCAGACACTGCAATTGGATACGGTTTTTAAGAATAGCCTCAGAACCTTCAGACGACGTCAACGTAGTGGGAGAGAAAATTAAAGGTGACGATGATTTTTGAGTAAAATTTTTTAAATTCAAAAATAACGAAAGAATACGCAAAATCACAAAAAATGATTCTGAAAATTCAAAAAAATTTAAAAAAAAAAATAACAGCAATTTTGGTCGCAACTGCTGGAAAAAGTACCGAATTTTTAGCCCTTGTGAGTATAAGTAGTCCCAAAATAGAAACCGGTTGGGGTAGGAAGAGGGTTTGGGTTACATCATGAAACCACCTCTACACCCTTGAGGAGAATAAAATGATGTTTTTTGGAACTGGTTGAAACCGGTTTCATGGTTTTGCAACCGGTTGTTGGTAATTCCCAAAAATGGAGGCACAAAAAATGTCGTGGGACAAGATTTGTAGGACTCAAAAAATCAAACATTTTTTGTTTCGAGTAATTTTTGAACCGGTTCACTGGTTTGCAACCAGTTGTCGATAATGATCAAAAAAATGAAGCTACAAAAAATTTTACAGAACCAAATTTGTAGAACTCAAAAAACTGAGCATATTTCAACTCTTGTCAGGTTGGGGAAGGGAGAGGGTTTGGGTTACATCATGAAACCACCTCCACACCCTTGAGGAGAATAAAATGATGTTTTTTGGAACTGGTTGAAACCGGTTCCATGGTTTGCAACCGGTTGTTGGTAATTCCCAAAAATGGAGGCACAAAAAATGTCGTGGGGCAAAATTTGTAGGACTCGAAAAATCGAACATTTTTTGTTTCAATCAATTTTTGAACCGGTTCACTGGTTTGCAACCAGTTGTCGATAATGATCAAAAAAATGAAGCTACAAAAAATTTTACAGAACCAAATTTGTAGAACTCAAAAAACTGAGCATATTTCAACTCTTGTGATTTTTGGGCCAGTTCAAAAATTCTCGAGATATTAACCGGTTTCGAACCCTCAAATTCGAAAAAATTCCGTAATGTGCATTTTTTCGAAACTGAGGTTTCAAAATTGGTCGATATCTCAAGAACTATTGAACCGGTTCAAAAATCATAAGAGATGAAAAATGTTCAGTTTTTTGAGTTCAACAAATTTTGTTCTATAAAATTTTTTGTGCCTCCATTTTTTTAGAAATTACTAACAACTGGTTGCAAACCAGTGAACCGGATCAAAAATTACTAGCAACAAAAAATGTTCAGTTTTTCAAACTCTACAAATTTTGTTCCATAAAATTTTTTGTGCTTTCATTTTTTTGGAAATAACAAACAACTGGTTGCAAACCAGTGAACCGGTTCAAAAATTACTCGAATCAAAAAATGTTCAGTTTTTCAAGCCCTACAAATTTTGTTCCATGAAATTTTCAGTAGCTCCATTTTTCGAGGAGAGTGGGGGGACTTATCGACAGCTGGTCACACACCAATAAACTGGTTTCAAAAAAAACAACATTTTATTCCTTTCGGTGTGAAGAAATGGTTTTCAAGGGGGTGGGGGGCACCAAAAGCTCAATATCCACCATCAACTGGTTTCTCTGTATCATCTGTATGTGAGCGGCTGGGCAGTGGGCACCCTGTATTCATTGAAATTTGATACCCTTGTTGATCGAAACATAACGTTATTTCTGCCCAATCCGGAAACATCAAACGTGGTCGTAACTTTCGACACACACTGTACACTTCATTTTTCATAAACTCCCATCGAAAGACCGCGATTATCTGTTGCTAATCCAGTAAAATCACTCTTCTCATCCGATAAATAACCGTATCGTCGTACTTCGCGTCGCCATAAATCACTTCCCAACAACGCCATAAACGACTCTTCAAAAAAATCACTCCAACCTGAACGCTTTATACCGCCATTCATCATATTCATCTCGACTAACCCGCCACATGTATTCTGTTCTGGTACAGGCGAACCAATCTACAGAGCTGTAAAAACGATACCAGCGAATTCCGAATTAGTCGTCCGATACATACCCGAACGACCCGAGGAAATATTCTTCATGCCGGTGCATTTCTTTCGTCACAACATCTACCGCAGAACCATAGAAGGTAAGTTCGCACATTTATACATACAATATACACGAGTATTACATGCTCGAGTCCAATCGACCATAAAGAAAGACGCAATAACGAACTGATTCGATGATGAAGAGACGAAAAAAAAAATAATAATAAAACGCGCGCAAAAAAATGCAGCACGTTTAAAAAACGACCAAATTCTTTTCATATCATCACTATTCGTGTACGTCTCCGATGCCAGTCCCGCACTTCTCTGCAATGTCTGCTGATGCTGTACACGAAACGTTACCATCAGTAGCACCCAACAACGAATCGAGATCTCATTTCATCGATCGGTCATAGGCAGGCATCAGGCGTCGTTTGCGACGATGCTTCCATGTACGATGGATATTATTCGTGTGTGATTGCGGCGCATCGCGACCTCATTGTATTCACCAATATGCGCGAGTACAACGTCATCGATGAAATGAGAAAAAAATACACCTCGTCAGATATGTCACACATCTCTCGAGCACAAAAAGAAGATGCGATATGGTCCGTTCGAATTTTCCAACACGTCGACTTTTTTTTCTTTCTTGATCAATAAACTCTTACGAAGGTCCATAGCCACCGAAAGGAGGGCGCAGGGGGAACCTAATTAAACCAGCCGAAACAGAAGCTCGTATCGATATTCCACACGGACACCGGGCAAGCCGGTGTGGTCAATGCGGCTATTGATGTGTCCATAGCCGAACAGCACCGTGTATGTGTGCGGTACTGGCGTGGCACAATTTGTCAAGGAGATAGTGTTTATAATCGCTGATAGCGCCCGCGCTCCCACCACCGTCCTCCGGCCACCGAGTCCTCCACAATGTATCTATGGCTCGTGCGTATCTAATTCGTCTCTCGTTAACGTACCTCTATACATCTCGATGGTGGACTTTTTTTTTCTACTCCGACTCCTTCAACGTCTTCGTCGTCAGCTCGTCACCCAAACTCTAGCTGGCTCTATTGTATGACGAGTATTTTTTCAAACCCGGTGAAGTTTTCTTTGGCTGGATATAGCTGTCTCTATCTCTCTCTGTGTGTGAAACCGTTGCATATGCGCGAACGACGCCGTCGTCTTCGTGTCCAACTTTACGTACGTATACGTAATGTACCGCGGAATAGAACGCGTGAAACGCCAATTTCCTCTTTTCGAGCGCTTCGCGCCGATGATTATGTGTATTTTTTTGGCCTGCTCGTCGGCGATGATCATTGATCGTGGTCGTTATCTTCGGCGCGTCACAAAAAGAGCTCAATTTTTTCATCATAAATGGTAGAATCGATGGAAGTATCCGCGTACGAAGAAGACCAGCGCGCCGGTTAATTCGGATGGCTTCTTGGGCGCGCTGGCATGGCAGGCAAGGCACAGGAGGAAGTTCACCTTTTACTGCATTCGTACACACGATGGACTCTGCGATTACCCCGAAGCTAGCTTATTTTGTTTATACGGCGGCCAGGGCAACGTCGTTGCTACTGTTTTCTCAATCGATAATAATGAAGTTGATACAGGTACTCTGTAATGATAATGGAGTTTATCTTTGTGGGCCGCCTTTTCTGCCTCTGATACGCGGTTGCTACATCCAGGTACGCGGTAGTAGGTATCTACATACTCTGGACAACGCCAAGACTGGCGCGACCAGGACGACCACGTCTCAGTTATTTTCATCTCTCTCTCTCTCTCTTATAAGACAACTCGCGGTAATAGTAATTACGCGCCGGTTAATATACCTCTCTTCGAAGCACATTATACCTACGTATAGGTAGGTATCGAGTCTCTTGTATATTAGCTATGCATCTAACTTGTACATACATCGAGCTACGTACACGTACCTAACCTATACATACGGCACTGCATGTATACGAGCATATAGTGGATACGTTCGGTAGCAACGCCCAAATCGTCTGCCAACCGATATTAAATTCCATATCAAGTGGTCTAATTAAACCGAAGTACGAATCTGGCTACCAACTCGAGGAAAACCTATAATTTATCTTCTCTACGTATAGATACGTACGTATATATTCTTCCATCCATGGACTCGTCTTGTACCTCGGCACACTATACCTCCTCTCTCGCTCGCTCGCCGCTCTTTTCCTCGTTTAATTTCATTCGCGTACGTACCTATACGTATGTATATTCGTGTAACGTACACGTAATTAATATAGCCTATAACCAGTTTTCGTCTCTCTTGTCTTTACTCGCTTCTTCTTGTTTTTTTTTTTCGATCAAACAAAACATACATATACAAAGAGGAGGGTATATAAGTAGAGGCAGCGAAGAAATATACTAATAATGAAAATAAACCGTCCAATATCTCGCGCCGTGTGCGCCTTACATCGTACCTAATATGCAATTATCCGCAGTCTATATACCTATACCTACGTACGTATGTGTTAGCTCGATAGATCATAATACATTATTGTTTATTACAATTACTTCGGCACAACCATCAATGTGCTGTTTAAAGAACTAAAATGAAATGGAAATCGCCTCGGGCCACCTTGACCGGAATGTATCGCGAGTCGAAAACGCGCCACTGTCTTATATGCTTACGTACAGATCTAACGTAAGATGTGAAAATACGCGTGGCTTAACGCCACCTTCTAATTATAGAAATTAGAAAAGAAAAAAAAAATACCGAAAAGAAGCTCCCGAGTACCGAAAGTATGCCTTCGTATAATGGCCAGTACTACTCTATAAATCGGTAGCAGCGGTCTTATGCAATCTGAATTCGTATACGTTATGAAGATGGGTAGCAGGAGTGGCTGTTTGAACCGTCATGCTGCGCCTATACGTGGTCGTTATTTCAAAATGAAGAAAAAAATAAAAAGGAAAATATTTCAATTAAAATCGTAAAAGTCGAGATATTCCGATAAAATACCTATATACGATTGCTGTACGACGCGACGCTTTCTACTAGTGATCATTTTTGAAAAATTATCATTACAAGTGAGAAGCTGACTAATGTAGCAGGTCTGGGGATTTTCCATCGCGTTTTCAACGTACGTATGTACAAGTGAATTTTTTTAAAATTTCATGAGAAAATGTAATTTTTCCAAACTTTGAATTTTTTTGCACAATATAGGTATACTTTCTTAGAATTTGAATACATTGAAAAAATCCAAACCGCGAGCAGTTTTCTAGAAATTTGAAATTTTATCAATTTTTTCCCCCATTAAATCAATCAAAATCATAAAAAAATTTAAAAATTGAAAACTGAAATTTTTTAAAAAATTGAATACTTATTCTGCATTTTCAAAATTTCAAAATTTTGAAGGAAACGAAGAAGTTGACCTTCACGCCCAGTCAGAGATTCCCTCACCAATTCATTTACCGAATATTAGCGATATTAAGCAAATTCTCATGCAAACCCAACGGAATTGTTGGCAAAATTTCTGGAATTCGAAAATCGAAAACAAACTCTTCCTTCATAAAAAATCAGTAAAACC
>FIZT01001581.1:0-15806 GCA_900065295.1 Paracoccus marginatus
TTTTTTTTGTTGGACATTTTGCTTACTTTTCAGGCCGAAAGTGAGCAAAAATTATAAAGCACCCAAGTGAAGCGAGGGCGAAAATTTTGATTTTTTTTTTTGAAAATTTGAATCACTTATCAAAAGTGAATGAGATTTTTTTCCAAATTCCGAAAAATGTATGACTTTTGAGGGAATCTCAGCCAAAATGACTTTGTATTACCTGTATGGCCTCTTGTGAAAATGTATGACTTGGTATGACTTGTATGACTGTTGGACACCCTGACAAAAGTTCTGGAATTGAATTTTAAAACAAATTTCAGAAAATTGAATTTCGAACCAAAAATCACAAAAAATAAAATTTTGAACGAAATTGCAAAAAATGAATTTTTTAAATCTCTAAAAATTGAATTTCATATCGTAGAAATTAAATTTCGGATATTAGGAAGGAACTGAGAAATTTAATTCAAAACAGGGTTGCAAAAATTGACTTTAAAACTGAAAAAATGTTGTTAATTCTAAAATTTGAAGAAAATTGTAGAAAATTCAACTTCGAGTAAAAGTTCAAAAAATAAGTCATGAGCCAAATCTCGAAAATTGAGTATTGAACACAATTTTAAACAAAGAATTTCAATTTAAACCTCGAGATCTTAACAAAATTTTAATTCAATAAAAAATTTGAAACCTCCTCAGCTCGCTTCAATTTCCCTTCTTCGATCACTTTCCTCCCCCTCTCATTTCTCGCGAAATACACACACGAGTCACGAAAAACTACCCGAGTACCAGTTACTCGTATAATTCATCGCCTTTACTCGCCTTTTTTTTTTTTTACAAGTCCTTTCAATAAAACCATAAACTTATACTTTACAATAATGACCTGAGCACTCGGCCAAGCATACCGGTACATATCGTCGCTATTTTTCTACACACTTACCCCACCTCGCCGAGTATCAACACCTACCCGCGTACATACTTCGCAATTACGTAATAAACAAGGTTACACATCTCTATCGAATATCGTACAAGATCGTAAAAATTTTCCTATCTCGTTTGGTGACAGGTATACTAGCCAAGTTTTTATATTTACAATGTTTTATAATAAGTGACACGGTTGTTTATTGCGATTATGTACCTAATACACGCGTATACCATACGTACAGCATTGACCAGTCGCAGTATACCATCTCTCTATGTATATATGGTGTACAGCCGAACGACGACGGATCGTTTAGAAAAAATGAATTACTTAGACACTCGTAGAGTGAAATTTGACAAAGGTGATAAATTTTGATTAAGTTTTCGGCGTCGCCGGCGCTATGAAAAATCCGTAATAAAGATATTTACGACGAGTAAGGAAATGTCAATTCATCAGCGTATAAGAGGGATACCGGATTAGGTGGCACGGCGTCACCGGCACCGAGTACGCTGTTTCACCGCGCTATGTGTAGTGTAGGTACGTATGTCGCACAAGGTAGAGGTACCTCTATCCTGTTACCCTCGTATACGTATACGTATAGTGCGCTACGAAACAGGTATCCAATCGGCGACGCAGTTATACAGTTATTTTTGATCCTTTGCTCGGGTTCTCCGTTTAATTTAACACTATACGCTTCGGTTTACGACTCCACTATGTACTATATACGTAAACGTGTATACGTATGCTTTACCCTGACGCACGTTTTTCTCTCCTTTTTTTTCCACATTTTTATTACAGTGTAATAGATCTGTCGGTTTTGTTAGCTCTTCCAACGTTATTAAATAACCAACGCTTGATTTACTTTTAATTTAGATAGCGCTCTTTTCACATCCCATCTTATATACTCGTACGTGCACAATTCTACGTTCCTCCCTGGACATTTCTACTTTCCAATATTCGTATTAGGTATACCTATTAAGTACATAATAAATATAGCGAAATACTACAGCGCGTTAATTAAACACTCTGGAGATCCCATAGGTGCATAGGCTATACGAAATCTTCAGACTTTTTGACGGTTCAATCTGACGAGAGGAGGAAAATGACAACTACGAGAACAGTTTCATGATTACAACGAGTTCTCTACCACTCGTAAAAATACACGTACATTTACATATATGATATTTTACGCACGCCTTCGAGTACTGGACATCATGTCGGTGTATACATTTTCCTATTAGCGTACACTATAGTCTGGTGTACGACGTGTACGTATTTTACAATTGAAATAGTTCACCGGAACGCCTACTCTATAAAGAGAAAATCCGAATGAAAGGACATTTCACGCAGTTGTTAATATTACACACGGTAATTGTCGACGTTATCGTTACCATCAAGGCGGAGCTTTACTTTAACAACATTTTGCGATTGAAAAATAGACAAAAAACTTTTACAATTTTTATCGCGCTAATATCGAAACGATTTTTTTTTCATTTCGAATTTATGAATCGATTTGCGAAAGGGTGTTACAAGAGTAGCTTTGTTATATAGATTTATATACAGTCGTGACATATTCAGCCGCCTTCTACCCTCTCTTCTACGAGAAAATCATTTTTTCGGGATATGTGGCAATGTGGCATTCATGCTGGCAACTGGTAGTTGTTGAAACACAAAAAAAAAGAAAAAAATGAACCTTGAAACGAAAATCGAAAAGTTATTCAAAAACAATGATCAAAGATTGAAAAAAAATTCGACCCAAGTTGAAATTGGAATTATTGAAATTTGAAAAAATCAAAACCAAACAGAATTTTGATTGAGATTTTTTTTTTCATTCAAAAATTTCAAAACATGCAAAATATGAAAAAAAAATTTTTAACAAAAAAAATTTTAAACTTATAAAATTAGGAAAAAAAATGAAAAAAATTGAATGAACTAAAAATTGAAAAAAATTGGCGAAAGAAAAAATTCAAAATTGGAAAAAAAAACAGAAGTCAAAGGGGCGATAAGGAAATTGAAAAAATGGAACATTCGAACAGAAACAACAACCATCGAGGTTGGAAGAAGCTAAAAATCTAAAAAAAATACCTCTTGTGAAACACACAATTTTTGAAAAATTTGAAAACCGAAAAAATCATTTCTAAAAATTTAGATAACTGCCCAAAAAAACACTAAAATTTTTTTTAACATTGGAAAATTCAAAAATTGCAAAAAAATCATCATCAGGAAATAAAATGAAAAATAACAACAGAATTCAGATTTATTTTAAAATAATTACAAAAAAAATGAAGCTAATTTTGAAAGTCATTGAAATTAGGAAAAATTTTCAACAGGGAAAGAAGGGCCAAGGAACTGAAAAAAAGAAAAATCTGCGATAAAAAAGTATCATTGAAAATTTTAAAAATTAAAAAATTCGAAATCGTAAAAATTTAGAAGATTTTTCAGAAACCCAAAATTAAAATGAGAAAAAAAATTTTGAAAGTTTTGAAAAATTAAAGGACTGTCAATTTTCAGAGATTTAAGAAATTAATTTTTTGCAATTTTGTTATTTTCTGTGATTTTTGGTTTAAAATTCAATTTCCTGAAATTTGTTTAAAAATTCAATTCCAGAACTTCTGTGAATCTAATTTCTTGAATTTACTTGAAATTCAGTTTTTAATTTTTTTTTTCAAGTTCAATTTTTTTAAAATTTTGCTCAAAATTCAATTTTCAGCCCCCCTCCCCTCCAATAATAAAATTCTGATCAAAATTATTTTTTCCGTAAGTATTTTTATTTCGAAATTCGATTTGCTTGAAATTCAGTTTTTCTTATCCCCCCCCCCCTCCTTATAAAATTCTGATATTCTGCGATTTGGTTTCAAATTTAAACTTGAATTTCTGTTTCTTTTCAAAATCTTCCTTTCAAAATGAATTTTTTGAAAAAATTCCGACATTCTATTGCTTGAAATCCAATTTTTGTAGTCACCCCCCCCCCCCCCTCTCCCATAAAGAAATTTTTTTTCTGCAATTTTGTTTCAAAATTGAAATTCATTTTTTTATAATTTTTCTCGAAATTCGATTTGCTTAAGATTCTATTTTTCTCCTCCCCCTAATAAAATTCTTATTTACTGCAATTTTGTTTCAAATTCAAGTTCGAATTTCTGCTTCCGTTCAAAATGAATTTTTTTGAAAAAATTTTCGACGGTCAATTTGCTAAATAGTAAAAAACTGTCGTTAAAAATTACCCAAAATAAAAATCAAAAATTGAATCGTAAAAAATTCAACATTGGAAAATTTTTTCAAATATTCTACCACCCAATTCAAATCTTACATTCTTCTTTCATCAATATTTGAAAGAACAAAAGAAAAATTCCTCTACAAATTTCACACCATCGCATATAAACCGAATCCAGATCAACTCGACCTTTTCAAAACCTTCAAAAAAAACCCTCAAAATCACCTCCAAAAAAATCTACATCTTTCACCTCGAACAAATGAACAATACTCCACACGCCAACCTACCCACACCCCTTCGTACACATAATCCACCTCCGCCTCGACCATAAAATTTCGCTCCAACCGTTTACCTAATCCGGACCATTCATCTCAATGTATTCGTCATTTCTGCGGCTCTCTGCTCACCTCACGACTCCCTAGCGCAATCACCTATTAAAAGACCAAAAAAAAAAAAAAAGGAACACAGGCGAGGTAAACGGTACATAAATACACCGAGTCGACATCTCGTATATATATATAGTCGCTGGAAAACCGACTCGAACAAGTGGTTTTATTGTCGTACACTTGATACCGTCACCCCTACAATTCAACAGTTAAACGAAGTGACAAAGCGACGACATTTATATAGTTTGTTATTCGAACGCATTCAGACAATGAAATAAACTTTATTATTGCCGCAGAATGCGATTTTTCTTCTCTTTTCCGCGCAGTTTCCCCCAAATACGTAGAGGCTTGAAGGATTTCCCTCTGTCGGGCTACATGCCATGCCGAGGGAAAAAAGATTTAATTCGCGCTTAAGTGATTTTAGTAATTGTTTCTAGCCAGTTTACAAGGAAAGATTGTTAATTTGAATAAGCCAGACCTTTTTTTTTCGCAAAAGTTACAACAAAAAAATATATCGCAGCATATTATTCAACTCGTTTTTTTTTTTTTTTGCGGAATTAAAAAAAATCGAGTTAGAAGAGCGAGAGGGGTGCGGTGTTTAACCAAATCCCAGCAGAGGTTTTTAAACTCGAGCTTATTTCGTACAAAAAGGGACGCGTAATCGTGTTAATTAAAAAAATGATAATTATATTGTTTATTAAAACAGAGTTGATGAGATTGTACGCGTATGTATCATTTTTTATTCTTTTTTTTTTTTGTAGAATATTTTCACCAATTTTTTTCCTCTCTCGAATTGGAATAATTTGTCGGTAAAAAATGAATAATACTTGGAAAAGGGAGTAGGTGGGATTTTATCCCTCGTGCATTTGACAAATTATTCGGATCATTTCAAAAGTGGAGAGAAAGGGGAGGAGTTCTCTGTAGCTGGAAAAAATCATTCCTTCGAATTTTAATTGAAAAATTGTGGAAAAAAAATTTCATAATTTTTTACAATCCTTTTCGATCGTAATACCTAGATCTACCAATCATTTCGTAATCTCCTTGGAATTTTTTTTCCTGGAAAAATTGAGAATTTATTCGCCTTTGAATTTCAAACACAAGTCACCAACCCACGAGACACCTTCCACAAACACTCATCACGAGTCAGATGTCACCATCGGCCATCACCTTCGAATGCCCACGCCAAACAAACCCTATAATTCTGTCCTCCAGCTCTCCAGCACCCCGTCCTCATCGCAATGACATCCGAATCACACCTCGCTCAGCACCTCAAATCACCCGAATTGTTTTTCGATTACCCATCTCGCGCCGCACAGTCATTGGTCGTAACGCCCCTTCAGAACAGGTACCTACTCGTTCGTATTCTCTTGGCCGGCCGATTATAATACTGAACCGACGCGTCGACCACACTACGAAAGAAAGAAAGAAAACGAAGAAAAAAAAAGTTTAAAATGTAATCATTCACGGCGATGTCAGTTGAAATTTACATCGAAAAGAAGGCGGAATAAAAAATATAAAAAATTAGAATCGGAACCAAAATACGATGAAATGGAATGGGCGGTACGGTTCAGCGTGTATATATATATATACGCTCGTATTTATGAGAAAGAGAAAATTACCGCTATTAAATTTATTTGATTTAGTTGCGTGTTACTTCCAACTCCGACTCAAACGTTTCGAATCAAATTTAAGCTCGAAGGCAACCCAAATGGAAACAAAACTAAAACTAATACTACTTAGCAGTACGCTAGCTGCACATATAACACGTATACAAACGGAATGAGTGGAAAAAAAATTATACAAAACGAACCTCATCGTACCTAGAAAGAGAGAGAGGAAGATGAAGGAAAAAAAAACAGATAAATACTCTATAATGAAAAACCAACCAACATTTAACCCATTCCGGGGGCGTGTTTTTCTTACCAATGACATCTCACAAGAAGGTCAAATGGTTCTTAATTATAAACCATTCATTATTACGAAATTGGATTACGTAGGTATATATTTTTTCTCATTCTCTCCATCTTCTCTTTTCAGTTCTCAATATTCTATTCGTATTTTCATTTTAATCTTTTACACGGTACGTTGTTCGATTAATTAAACGACCTCGCTGTTACCGCGCGGCGCACTGACCATAGTCTTTGTTTATACGATAAATTGAAAAATAAAAATCGCAGCACCGTCCGTCGTAACTCTAGCACATACGCAAAAATGACACGACGCTCTCAAACGTCCTCCAACAGAACGCGACAAATTTATGCAAACCAATTACCGCAGCATACGAGCCATATATTCTCACCGTGGTCAGTTCTCATGCGCGATACCTCACAGCAGCAGCAGCAGTATGGAAAAAAATCAGACATCAGACATATCATATCGAAGCTCGGAGCAATCATCCTTTTACTCTTCAAATTATACGAATCGAATGGGAATGCGATAGAAAATACGAGCCTATAGCTTTTCGATATGTAGCATTGGGCAATAGTCAGACACCACTATAATATTCACGGTGATTGCGGTACTTGTCAGAAAAATAAGCCGAACTCTGTTATTATCATTCGGCTTTGAATCGGCATACATCTAGTGAGAGGAAGACCGAAGAAAAAGAAGGGCGAAAAAAAAAAAGGTTAAACTACGTATCCAAATCAATTCGATGTCCATTTCGTATACGCATTATGGAATATTTTATACCTACATAAATATAAATTCAAGCATTCGTTACACGATCTCTCACATACGTATATATTAATATAGTATCCGCAGCACCACGCTACTTCCTCGGAATATACCACCGCGCAGCGTCGTCGTTCATCCTTCTTTGGCAGCAGCCATAAGACATACCTAGACCTACCTATACCTACATACGTATTCA
Organism: Paracoccus marginatus; assembly: GCA_900065295.1. Lineage (NCBI taxonomy): Eukaryota > Metazoa > Arthropoda > Insecta > Hemiptera > Pseudococcidae > Paracoccus > Paracoccus marginatus. The sequence goes on from FIZT01001581.1 coordinate 7,365, forward strand.
CCAAACATGCAATTTCGTTTCAAATCCAACATGCGATTCTTTTTCTCGCAATATGCTCGTCTTACCCCGTCTACACACGTATTTTGCCAAGTCTACAGGTAGAATGAGAACATAGCATTCACCATTCGTACGTTCGAGCAGAGTCTATATGCCTGAATAAAACTCTAAAGAGCGCGCGTATAAAGGTAAATAAAAATTAGTATACCTTTATTTGGTATAAGTAAGTATACGTGTAATTGAGCGCTGCGCTGTCCCGCTGAGATCGTATATAAACATCGAACCGGTGTGGGTTTAAAAGATCTCACTTCATTTGACCGCGGCGGCCGCAGCAAGCAGCGTAGCGCAGACACAAGATGCCGACGTCCAATTTCGTAAAACATTATTTATTATTGTAACAATAATAAATGTCAGTAAGTATCTTCAATGAAACGACTCCCTATATTATATGTATACTCGGATGTATACGTACACCAGTACCTATAGTTAGCTAGGCTAGCTAGCTATGTATACATATAACTCTTATGCATACTTATTCGCTTAATAGACCAACGCGCTGCGCATAATACCTCTCAAGAATACCATTATTAAATCGTTTTGAATAATTAATACATCTAACAGTGTATCTAAACGAACATATGTATTTGTCTGCGGACGTAATATACTTTGTATACGCGAGCACGTTGCTTGTACTCCTCTCACGGCAACTGTCTTACCCTTCCCATAAAACCGGTGTTGCCAAGAGAAATTATCTGGTTTCTGCCTCTCGAGAGAGTTGGGCAGAAATGTGATTTGCTCGAAAATTGCAGAATTTTTCACCAAACATGGACATTGGACATGGTTGGTAAATTTTTTCTATACATATTTTTAGGAATGAAGAAATTGGAAAGAAATGATTGTCATTTCCATGAAAGAATGTCATTTTCATGGAAAAAAGTGATTTCTTTTGAAAAAGTGCCATTTTCATGAAAAGGTGTCATTTCCATGAAAAGGTGCCATTTTTTCATGAAAAGGTGCCATTTTTTCATGAAAAGGTGCCATTTTTCATGAAAAGGTGCCATTTTTCATGAAAAGTTGCTTTTTATGGAAAAGTGCCACTTTTATGAAAAAACAGTGTCATTTCTTATGAAACAGTACCATTTTGGTGAAAAGAGTGTCATTTTTCTGCAAAATGTATGTAACTGTTAATGAAAATTTGTCATTTACATAGATGTGCCATAGTTCTCCCAAAAGAAAGTGTGATCAAAAGTTGTCTTTTCGTGAAAAAAATGTCATTTTCAAAAAAATCGAACAAAATACGCAAAATTTAAATTTTATGATAGATTGTCACTTTTGCACGTGAAAAATGTTACCATACACAAAGTGGCACTTTCAAAATGAAAAGTAGAATTTCAATTAGAAAATATCATGCTTACACTAACTGTCACTTTTATGCTAAATTGCCATTTTTTTTTGTTAACATGCCATTGGCACTCCACAAAACATTATTTTTAGATGCCTTTTTATCACATTTTGAAATTTCTCATTACTACCTCGCACCACATCTCCTTCAATTGAAAAAAAACCAAATCACAGTCCAAAAGTATACGACATCACTACACATCCTCTCTCCCGAGTATATATAACCACACTGCATCTCACACCATCCGTCAATCAAGTCAGCATAAAAATTCCGAATCTGGGTATATTAATCGGTCGACTGAACATCTTGATATTATAGTATCTCACAAATAAAAGCCAACATTACATATACTCATACCATTTGCCTACCCCTTACACTTCCTCCACATACGGATAATAATTGAAGTAAGATATGCTGTATCGCGACGGCGGCACGCAAGCGCTTATCGAAGTCTGCGACGAGATCTTACTTTTTTATACGGTGCGAATGGAGGTGAGCAGGAGGGGGAAGGGATCTCGATCACCTATAAATGGGCACTGTTCGTCTGGGCGCGCGCTCGCTTAACTGTACAACAAAAGATCTCTCAGCAGAATGCACTCGTACGATGTACCTCTCTACATACATATACCTACACACATTACACGTAGTCGACGACAATGTATAAAATTTTTGTTTCCAACTCGATCTTTAAATAAATAACGTATTATCTACACACACGAAGCCTAATAATCTGAGGAAACAATCGCCTCAGCGAGTGAAAAAAATAAATAATGATCGAGATAGGCGCGAAGACGGAGGTAAAGAGGGCGGATCGAAAAGTCTCGGCTCGCGCGCCGCGCGCTATTCAAACTGGTATCTTGTAGCCGGAACAATAAGTCGGAATGTCATAAATCATCATTAGACGTAATTAAATTGAAATACTTAATAAAGGTATAACAATGAACAGTGTGGTTTTTTCTTCACATTTTCTTTTCTTTTTTCAAACGCTGGCGATAGGCTGGCATGGCGGTTGTCGCCCAATCATATTGTTATATCCTCTACTTTTATTGCAACTATTTTTATAGTATAAATATATCTAAAGATTTTTCCCTCGCACTCTTTGCGCGGTTTTGTTATCTATGTATGAACATCATCATCATCATGGTCCGCGATGCGACCCGAGAAACGATGTGGGTGGGATTCATATCATCACCTCATCATTTTGCTGATCTACTTATACCTATGTAGTATCTTTTAGATATTGTTTCTCTCATTACTTAGGTATTATAGCGCCACAAATCAACTTCTGAAGCGATAAGCCGTGAGCTATATTGGGTTGTGTATGAAAAGATGCGACCGAGGCTTAAACTTTAGGGACAGGGACAGTTCTACACAGTGTACTCCAGTCAAACCCTACTGACCTAGAGAGTTGTAATTTTATACGTGTGGGTGAAGCTTATCTCCCTGAACAGAGGGATACATCAAAAGAGGGTTCAATGTGCAAAGGGTGCAACTGTGTAAGCCTAAGCAATTCCTCGTCTGGTTATTTTTTGGCTGAACGAAATTTATCGTTGTAATTAAAATCTGCGAATAGTCAGAAAGAGACACACACAGATACAACAAAACGAAGGAATCAAATCGTGCATTCGAATAATTTCAAGGTTTTTTTTCTCTTTCTTTACTCTTTCCTTCCCCTTTCTGCCTCATTCAGTAATTCTTCAGTTTACTACTCCCCTGGATATTTTGTGAAATCTGGCAAAATATTGGAGAGTTGAACAGAAACATTACCTATTTCAAGAGAAGAAAAAAGTTAGAAACAATCAGATTTGAAAAAAAATCAAAAATTGAAATAATTTTTTTTTTCCTTTTCAAACAATTGAAAGTTTTTTGGAAAAGTTCAAAAAATCAAAGATAAGTATGAAAATTCAAGAATAATCGTTCGATTTTCAGTGGTACCTAAAATGTTATCAAGCAAGAAAATGAAATTCTCAGTAACTTTCCATCGTTTTGTCAGATTTTTCATAATTTTTCCCAAAAATTCGAGTAACAACACAAAACACTGCTCATCTATATATTTACAACTCACCATAAATCGCCCAGTCACAAAATCTGGATTGAGCCCGGATCACAGAAGACTTCAAATAACACCCTTTCACCATCCATGAAAGTCCTGTAACAGAAGAAAATTTAAAATTAGCATTGATTCATTTAGCTAACCAACTGCTTATTTTTCTGTTCACAGACGGCCACCTGAAACTAGAAAAATCACCTCTGCTAGCCAACGGCTACAACCATCCTCCAACGCATTTAAACCACATGCAACAATTTATGCAATTCAATCACGCAGCCGCGGCCGCTCTCCTCAATCATTCCGGCTTACCTCCACCTCATCCAGCTCTTTCCAGACCTCCTCACGATCCTTCTTCGTTACTGAAAGGACCACTGCCACCAGCCGCCGTAGACGCATTAAGGTAAGCGCGTTCATTTATTTCTACACTCGCTTACATTTCATTCATTTTTTTCCTCTCATATCGACACCGTCGCACCGGTGTGAATTCCAATACACCAAAGGATAGAGAGGAAAACCTCTGGATAGTCGCGATTACACGGTCCGCGCGCCCGCCTCTTAATGAAACGTAAACAAAAAGAAAAAGAAATAGAACCCCCGATTTAAACGCCGCCATCGCCACCGCCGTTCGTATTATTTCATTAACATTATAAATCGAACCCCAAAGAGAAAAGATACTTTTTCAAAGAAGTTAATTTAATCTTTTGAGTATTAGGAGAGAAAAAAAAAGGCGACATGATTAAAAAAATCCGCCGATCGGTCGGCTCGCTTTCTTGTCTTTTTATTTCTAAATTAAAAACACGGCTATTTTTTTCCTCGCCTTGTTCGTCGTATTTCTTTTAATTTCATTTTCCAGCATTCCCCCTAAAGGTATCTGAAAAAAGAAATGTTTACTTTCTTTGAAAAATGAATAATTACTAAGAAGAAAGTCCGCACCGTGCCGCGCCACGCTGACGACGACGACCAAACATCGCTCTCGATTTCTATTCAAATTTCGATAAATATTACGATAGGTGCTTTTCCCCTTTTTCTGCTGCTGGTAAGCGCAGGATAAGACGACATAACCAATGATAATTTTTAATTAAGCAGCCGACTACCAGGTATTAGGTAAAATTTCGTTTCGACGTCGATTCCATTTCAACGTCGTTCAATATTTAAATAATATTCGCATTTGCAGATCCGGTTTATGGGAAAATTGCCGAGCCTACGAAGATATAGTCAAACAAATAGAAAGGTAAGCTTGATATTTTATTGATTAAATATCCTCCGTTGAATAAGGGTTACTCTCTAATACACAATTTGCGGTCTAAGTATATTTCGTCTTATACCCGACGAGCTTCGACGCTAACGAAGAGGAAAGATTTCCCAGTATCCTGTAGATACGTCTCGCACAAATCTCCCACTCTCGAAACATTTTTCTAGCTTATAAAATCTTCAACATTATATACACGAATCAGTTTTGGCCTCGAATAATCGAAAAGGATTACGACGCAGGACAAATAGCGCCGATTACCGTACACTTACTAATTACGTGATCATCGTATATACCACCAAATTACAAACAATAGCGTATACAGTAGGCTACGATGCTACGTTATACACACGCAGGACGTACTCGTATAAAAAATACGCGCGATTTAACGACGCTACACGTACACGCGGTTATTTTGGGCTAAAATTTACGAAATTCTTCGAGCGAAAAACGAAAACGCCACCGAAGGTTCATTTGTAAAGGCAAACTCAAATCTGCTTATACATTCGTTTTACGGAATTAAGTGTTGTCGGATTAGAAGTTGGACAGATATCAAATGAGTCTGTATCAGAAAGCGAACGAACCCTTTATCCTCGGCAATTAATTCGTCGAGCAACCGTACAAGGGCTCTCTTTTTTTTTGCCAGCTTCGCATTTAGGATGATTAATGTCGAGCACCGAAAGCTGCTTGGCCTGGTGTGATCGTGCGATTGATCTTTTCGGTTTTGATTCGACTTTGGAGGCATTCTCAAGATACAATTTTCAAGCAAGGGGAATACCTAGGTACATGACTGGAATATATCGTACTCTTTCAATAAGAATCAGTGAAAATCGCTGGAATAGGAGTCCAAATTGAATTTTTTCAGAAAATTTTGAACCACTACCCCTTCGTTGGGCGCCATCATCATTTTTTCGACGTTTTCTCCCCAATGTTCAGTTCTAGTCTTTGTGATCAAAAACTTACGATCTTCTGCACATAGTTAGGTATTGTAATGGCGTACTCTACCTGGAATAAAACTTTAAACAATTTTGGTTCACCCCTTAATGAGGTTTTGGCCATTTGAAATTATCTGAAAAACGTGTTTTTTAACGTAGATTCACCTCTCGGTATTCAGTTTTGGAGATTTCGTTGCACTAAAGGTCGATAGAGAAACTGAGTTTTCACCCAATGGATTTTGTGTTTTGAGGGGGAACGAAGGGTAAACATTGGACAGATAACAATTTCGATGCCAAATTCGAATTCTACTGGTCAAATTACCCCCATCCAGACACTTTTTACAATGATTTTGGTAAAACTCAAAATAATCGATTTTTCTCCTGTATTTTCCAGAAAATCGAATTTTTCAAGTTTTGCCAAAATTATCGCGAAAAGTGTCTAAATGGAGGTAATTTGAGCTGCAGAAGCCGAATGTGGCATCGGAATTTCCATCTGACTAGTATTCACTCTTGTACCCCATTGAATCGTTAAATTCATGGGGTAAAAATGTAACAGAAACACTTTCAAATTTTGATGGTAATTTATCAGAAGAAAATTTTTACCCAGTTTGACACTTTGACGTTGGCCAGTTTATTGATAAAATTCGCGTAGACCGAAGATAAAATTTTCCTACAAAGTTGAAGGATTTTTCAAAGGTCAAAAAATTTTCTCGAATTTCGAACTCGCGTCGATTAAATCAATTTTCGAACCAACTGGCACGAGACGTTGAAAAATACCTAAAGTTACTCACCAATTTATCGACAAAAAATTCTCAATCCTCGAACAAACGAACCTCCACATCTACCTCGTACACGTATTAATCGAACAAACATTCAAATGACGTAAACCAATCGGAAAAAATTTGAATATTAGGTAAAAAACAATTTTTAAAACAATCAAAAAAAGAAAAAAAAACGTTGAGTAAACACACGCTTATGTACTTACAATAACTTAAGTATCGACAAAAATAGGTAATAAACTTTAATTAATACGCTACTAACGAATCGTTAATCACCAACCACGGCGATTATAATTGAAGTTTGAAAGAAAGAAAAAAAATACAAAAAGTATAAGTACGAATATAATCGCTAATGAACCGCGATTATTATCGAAAAATTACTCGTAATCGGCTCCTGTCGAATATTTCGGCTTCGACTCGTTTTACCGGGCAAAATTATATAGCGGATTTGTCGATATGCGTTTTGCGAATGCGATAAAATAAAAGCCATATTCATTGTACGACATAAAAATGCTATCAAACGATAATGTGTATAAATATGTCGTACGAGGCGTAATGCTGCAGCAATTAGCCTCGAAGGAAGAAAGAAAAACGATTTAATTAATATCGAATCGAAATAAATCGCATCAAAGTTATACCGAGCAATGTGGCCAGAAACGAGATACGTATAACGTCTATACTTCTCGAGAATCCTTCATTCGGATGATAAAAAATATGAAGTAGAATCTTATTATGCGCAATGCACAATAGCACATTGTAGAAGTGCATACTTCAAAGTTTCATGCCATTGCCATCCCTATCACTTTAAAAAATCGAACACTCGGCGCGGTTAATTTTACACCATAAAACGAGTCGAGCTTTCCGTCCATAACGCGTATTAAAAAACATCCCCACGAAAAGAACCAAGAACATCGAGAAAGAGAGGCACACACACACAGAGCCAGAGAAGCCTAAAAAAGTCAAAAATTGTCATCTTTGCAGCAACTGCACACCGTACCATCGCCATTACACCGCCGCGCCGGTGCCGGGCCTGCTACACCCGAAAGGAATAAAATATGAAGACTGGAACTAGATAAATGAGAAACTCGAACCGCATAATGATGTCGAAGACGCAAAATAACGTGCGAAAAAGTTTCCTTTCAAATGGCATTCGAGCAGTTAACAACGTTCGATTGTCATTTGTCAAATTGCTGCGGTTGAGCTTTCGACACGACGACACCGAAAGTTTACGTGACGATATTAAGCTAATGGAGTAGTCGCAGCTGCGTTTGCTCTCGTTTATTTTTCTTTTTATTTGTTTTTTGTCGCGAAAATATGCGCGGCCCAACAAGACGACTACGAGCGACGCTTCTTCCTTCTTAATTTATGATTATGCGAGCGTAGATATATATTCGTTTCGTACATAGAGGTACCCACTACAACGCTAACGTACCTACCATAACCGTCGTCGCGGACCAAATTTTTTCGCCTACAATGGCCCTTCGACAAATGAGAAAGATTACATAAGGCCGCCGACAGTTCCCGGCGGTATCGCCAAACGCACTCGTCGCGTCGTTCGCGTGCGAAACGAGTATTTAACTCGCTAGGGTGCGGTTTTGTTTGTTAAACTGCCACTGTTCTATGTGCATATCATCAAAGATTCAAAATGTCGTTCGTACATTTGGACCCGAGTAACTATCATCGCGCATCGAAAGCTACGTAACGCCTAATAAGGTTGTGTTTTTTCTCTCCTTTTTTTTTTTTAATAACCACTAGACCGTCTAATGGATCTGTGTTTTGTATCACGCCAACTACACTGTGCTTATAACGACTAATCCGCTCGTACCCTCGTGTCCTTTTCATAATATTTTGTACTTAACGCTTAATGGGTTAGAAATATACGTTCGAATTGACCGTATTCGTTGAGCGTAGAAGTTGTGCCCCCGATGATGAAACGAACCAATCATTTTTTCCCACCCAAGGATCGAAGCAGTGGCGGACTGGAGAATTAGGGCCCGGTCGGCAAAATGAACTAAAGGGGCCCGTAAACG
>FIZT01001610.1:0-11454 GCA_900065295.1 Paracoccus marginatus
TTTCCTAGTCAAAGTTCTAGTTTCATTTTCAAATGTTACCTAAAATTGTCGCCCTCGCTTCGCTCGGGCCAAGGTTTCCTTTCCATATTTTTCATATTTTTGTTCAAATTTCAGCACAAAAAACAAGAAATTAGGCGGAAAAAAACGTTATTTTCATTCAAGCCAAAATTTTAGTTTTATTTTCAAACGTTACCAAAAATTTTCGCCCTCGCTTCGCTCGGGCCACAAGCCACGCCCTATTTTAGCCGGCAAATTTGTGGCTTTCACCCCCCAAAAGCAAAAGTGAAGTTTCGTCTCTGGTTAGTCCCAGGCATTCTATACTGATAAACAGGTTGATTATTAAAAATTTAAATAAATTTTACATATTTTTGCTGGTTTGAGAAATTCATTTTTTGTGGTCCAGCGTCAAGGGAGAAGGTAAAAACAAATGTTTTTTAATGTTATTGGGGGCTACAAAAAAAAATGAAGATGGGTGCAGCAAAACAAAAGTAAAGGTTGCTGGAAAAATTAGGGGGGGGGGTCTGACAGGATTGGGGGGGAAATTCCTCAAAAGCTTTGGGGGATCTCGGCACCTCTGCCTCTGTACGTGAATTTATTCAAAAGTAATAGTCGAGGAGCTTAGAGTGCTAGTGTAGAAAGTAATGAGATGAAAAGAACAGTCGAGTTTGGAGACAATACGTGACTGCATGAAACTTCTTCCTTGAAATACTCTTTCAGTTTGAATCAGTGAAAAAATCATCAACATTTTGGTGAATTTTCAGCTAGTTTCACTGATTTTTCAGTAATTTTTTGTAAACATTAACTGAAAAATCAGTGAAATCGACTGAAATATCGGTGATTTTTCACTGATTTGCCTGCGGTGCAATTTTGATCTTTTTTCAGCCAAATTGTCACTGATTCTGAATGAGAGAGTAGTGGTTTTAATTTCAAATATTTGCAGTTGGACGCCCAACTAAGAATTTCTAGGACTCAAAATCGGCGAGTTTTCGTTGAAATTAGAATCACTGTGCTTGGTCAATGTTAATTTGAAATGACATTTTAACGGATTTTATTCGTGTTTCTTGTTTGAATGAAATTTCGAAAATTTTTCTTAGATTTTTCACGAACGATGGCTTCATTTTGGAAATTATGCGCATGTTTTGATCACGTTTTTGAGCCATCTGTTCATTCTTATGGGTCGAAATATTAAAAAGATATTGGTAGAGAATTTTACGCAGAATATGATGAGCCCGAAATATCCTCCTGCTATCTGAATCGGTTTCCTGGAAATTGGCTTTGGAAATCAGCATGTCCAACTTGCACAAAAACCACTCTATTCTTTGGCATTTCAAAAAAAATGACATCAACGACTCGCACCATTTCCATGTTTTAATAATAAAGAAACTCTATTCAACTGTGGCTATAGAATCGGAGATTTCCACCTACAACCACTTATCTACGTGTACCTACGAGGATTCCTTAATTGAACATTCCATCTGCATCTTTCACATAAACACAAAAATTCTCACAACTCGCCATTGTCGATCAACTTCATCGCTTGAAAGCCGGCACGAAATTACGTGCATGTCATTATCCTGAAAAAACCACGTTACATGACGACAATAACATGGGTCAACTTTGGTTAGATAGATTGACACAACGTGGAAGCCATTTTCATAGATAATCGCTCATTACCGGCGTCAAGTGTCCCCTTAATTAATGATAGTCCAAGGTTACACTATCAGGTAACGAACTCTCTTTGTGGTAAAAATTGTTCTCTATCTTGCACCAATTCTTATTTTTTGGGAAACAAATCTTACTACGTATGTGTAGGCAATAGCATCCCTGAGGATGAACCGGTTCGAGTCTTATTTCAACGCTGTGTGTGGGGGAAGATTGTGTGTAATTATGAGGACACATGTTCGTAGCACGTGGCACACGTCGGCGAATATTTTTTTCATCTGCTTGTATTCATTGCCTCATCGATCATCGCCACAAATTTCATTTAAATAAGGGTAGAAGTGGGATACCCAGTAGCATATGTTTTCGCGCTACTTCTGGAAGTGTTTCAAGTTTAGGTGCTCCGTTTTTTTAGGTAGAATATCACTAATTTTATCAGTATCGAAGATACTATCTACCAGTTTCCAATGGTTAGGTACAGTAAGACACACGAACGCTTGATCAATTCCGGATCATGATATGGGTCAAGGTTTAAAAACAGTGGTAATTCGCTTCACAGCGGTACATTTTGTTCCTCGGATGACTTTCGATATTCTCTTTACTTTTTTTTTTCTTAATGACGTTGAAAGACTTTATTATGATCGATAAATTCTTCACAATTTGTTATCTCCTTTTTTTTGGTCGAACCGGTTCTGCATATGAATGTTTCCTCTTGCTCTTCATTTAGCGCCGGATAATTCTTAACGCGATGCGATTTGTTTTTCAAACGAATCGGCTGGAGACTGCGGGATCACGTGAAGACCTTGAGCATACAAAATAGTAGGTAATTCGTCGAGGTGCATAATTACTTACCTGTATCGCCAATTCGACGTCACGTCATGGTATAGCTCAAGTGTAACTATCTCTATGTCAATTTTGTGTACGTTTTCCAATGGAAAAACTTCATCGTCGAGTTGGGTATCTATCTATCTATAGGATTTTACACGATTCAAATCACAGTTGCATTTCCTTAGTTGGCGTTTTTGTATCTTTGTAATCTCGATACTTAATCATCATCACGTATTTATGAACACCGAGTAATAATTGAACCGGTTTATAAATGTAAAAAAAAAAACACCATTCCGCTCAACTGGAACGTATTTACTTCTCATGAACACCCATCGGGACACGTCGGTTTGATCTGTATCGCTATGCGTATGCTCATGCTGCTGCCGACGATGGAATTGACATTGAAATATCCATCAGCTCGCCGGTGTATGTATATTGTTCTCCATCGCGTATCGGGTGATTTACTCTGCGGCTCGGCCACCGCACTGTGGTTGGTTTTCCCACGTATGTCCATATGTTCGCATCTTTTACGTGACCCGCAGCCCTTCTTGCGGCGCGGGCTAACGTACTTATTTCCATAAACAGTGGGCGTATTCCACGAGTGCATTTCGCGTTGAAATTTCACATGTCATCGAGACTGGAACGATACGAACATAAGCAGTGCAGCATTCTTCGTTTTGCACTTTTCTCGCCTCTCGTATCGTATTGTGTTCTATGAGATTCACCGACTCCTCTCGACTCATGCCAGTGGAATATGTGCCGAGGGTATCACCCTATTTTTTTCCATTCGCTCTGGATGCTACCCTACCTCTGTTGTGTACATTTAATGAGAAATCATGACCTTCCGAAATATAAAATAGGGTTGAGGGGCGAGCGTGGAAAAATCTATATCCCTATACTTTTCGCTTTAGGGTTCGAATCGAATGTTGGTTGACGAAATTGTTTATGCAATCAAAGTAACTACCTTTGGATGAATGTACACGCGTACATACAAGCAAGAAAGCCAGACTGGGGCACTATAGGAAGGGTGTCACATGCCAGCTAAACAAATTACCCTCTTTTTTGGGACGCGTGTTGTGTAATACGTATTCATTACTCTTATCCAGAATAGCTCAGTTCTAGGGTAACCTTTCCGGTGTACAAATGTTTGTGGTGTTCTAACCTTATCGAGGAAATGGCGACATTTTGATGAAATGAGAAACTTTTCTGGCAACGAGTTGTACCAACATTGGGTGACATTTATTTTGGCCCGGAGTGCCATTTTGGAAAAGGGTGAAAGTTGGCAAGGTGGATTGATTGAAGGAATTCTCCAGCAGGACCTTAGTTATGGATGAACGTCGAATTTTTCCTTCTAATTTTCCAGATTTTTTCCCCTCAATTGTCGCCCTTTGATTTGAAGCCAATTTTTGAGAAAAATATTCCGATACGCCATGAAAATTATGAGTTTATCGTGTTCCTGACAAAATTTCCTTCGTCCATCTTTTTAATATTTTGCTCCTGTGACTTGATTTCCTGGCTCAAAAAAAGCTTTCAAAGTTCTCGAGATATTTGATTTGAGCCCTTCGACTTTTTCATGCAAAATTATTTTCTCGATGTCGAAATAGAAAACAGATGATTGGTTTGAAGCGACTTTCCAAGAAATATATTCAGGTACGCCATGAAAATCTTGAGCTTATTGTGTTCCTCGCAAAATTTCCTTCATTTCTCTTTTTAATATTTCGCTCCTCCAACTCTATTACCTGGCTCAGAAAATGGTTTCAAAGCAAACCTCGGAATATCTGATCTGAGTCATCAACATTTCCATACGTGTTTCCCATTTTCCTGCTACGGAAAGAGAAAACAGATGATAGGTGGTTGTCTGACAAAATGACGTCAGACACTATCACTGGCATGCTCGTTTAGCAACGCCGATGAGTCATTCATTCTATGATAGCATTCGGAAAAAGACACCAATAAAAAGAAGAAAATATCAGCAACGACGCGACGTTCCTCCTACTCACGCCGCCACCTCATTCTGAAAACCCAGTAGGTGATAATTTTCGCTGGTGTTTGGTCATATGCGACAGCCCTCGATATAGCGCAACTTTAAATGTACAATATACATATACTTCGTAGGAGCGTATCTGAAAAGCTATAATTCGGGAAGGAAATACGCGACCAGGCGTGTATAATTCGACGACTAAATTACACGCCGAACGAGCATCGCCGAAAAAAACTCACCATGGTCCATCCGCAGTGAGGCAAACAGTCATCACTTGGGATTGTCTGTCGCCGTGGCTGAAAAAAAAAAATTTAAAACCGAATCGGTTAATTTTTCTGATCACTACTAGCCCACATTTAATGGTCTGATTAGCCGAACTTATCGTATGGATTATTCAACAGTGGTCATTACACTACGCCTACAATAGGAGGATATCGATCCATACCGCAACTATCACGATCGCCATTCAGATGCCTGCTCAATAATGTCTATATTCTAGCTTCGGAGAGAAGCTTACTGGAGACTGCCTGCGTGAAACTTGAGCGGATATGTAATTATATCTAATGCAGCGTCGTCGCGTCGGTCTTGTACGAGTACTTGCCATGGTACTAGTTCCTTTTATCTTTTCTTCTCGCCAGCGATCGACGATGATGCCAATACGCGAAGAATTTACCATAATGACCCTGTTGGCTCGGTATCTCGATGATCCAGATTAATTCGAAGAACAGGTGGAACAGTGCGGATCGCGAGCCGGTTCCAAGAAGAGGGTCTCCCCACTGACCGGCGTGTTTCATCTGGATGGCGCGCGCGAGCTGTATCGGTATAATGCGTAGCCGGATCGACCAACACGACGTGTGTAATTGGTGCAATAATTGTGTCATTTTCCTCCTGCCATATTCTTATTCTATTCGGATTTAGTACGTCGCGGATTTAAAAATGTTATTAAAATTACCAATTCACGTAGATATGGCTGGGCATTGTGCGGCTAGACACGTAAGAGTAATGGAAACGTGACGGTGGCCGGTGGCCAGTTCATCTTCTTTCCTACGACTACTAGTGTGCTAGGTCAAACCTTGATTATGGCACGACGTTAATGGTATAACGAAAATAACACTCGAGGCCTTTTTTAAAATCACCGTTTACTTCGGGCTCTCAGATCTGATCCACTTGAAAAATTTCCTAAAGTAAATGTTTAGTATTGTTCCAAGCGGTAAACTCTCTTTAATATGTTTTTTTTTTCGAATTTAAATATTGAATCGAAAATCAAACGAACGAGAACGAGAAGTTCCCAGAAGATTAGATAATCGAATATTTTCTGTATGATAAGCCCAGGGACGTAGGCTAGGTTTCAATGTCGTGTTAGTATTGTTGGGTTGTACCTATTTATTATCATTTTTCTTTCTTTTTTTTCATACGAGCGCTTATTTGTAGTAAATAGAGTGCGTACAATGAGAGGCCATTAAGTGGTTGTACGTGAAGATACTTGACTATGTATTCAGGAGGTTTTGAGATTAGGGCATGTCAACTGATTAGGTAGGGTCGAAACGATGAGACGAGTTGTTAATTAATAGATGGTCTTTTCGTGCTGCGGAGATATTCGTTCGTCATGTTCCCTCGTGATCCTTTCTGTAAGCTGGTTGACAGTGTTTAGAAATTAGGAAAAATTCCAGGGTTTTATGGAGGATTTTTTGTCAAGAGAGCCGTAATGTTCCATTAAAAAGTTTGAAGTACATAAAAAAAATTATTCAATGAAAATTCTTCGAAAATAAATTTAAAAAAAAAAATCTAAAAATTCCAGAAATATTAAAAAAAATTTTAAAAACGATTTTTTGAATTTGAAAAAATTATTGAAAAAAGAATTTTCTGGGGGGAAAAATTGATTTTTAAGAAATCTAAAAATTTGAGAAAAAAGGAGAAATTGCTAGAGAGAGCCGTAATGTTCCACTAAAAAGTTTGAAGTAACAAAAATTATTCAATGAAAATTCTTTGAAAATAAATTTTTTTTGAAAAATCTAAAAATTCCAGAAATATTAAAAAAAAATTTAAAAACGATTTTTTGAATTTGAAAAAATTATTGAAAAAAGAATTTTCTGGGGGGAAAAATTGATTTTTAAGAAATCTAAAAATTTGAGAAAAAAGGAGAAATTGCTAGAGAGAGCCGTAATGTTCCACTAAAAAGTTTGAAGTAACAAAAATTATTCAATGAAAATTCTTTGAAAATAAATTTTTTTTGAAAAATCTAAAAATTCCAGAAATATTAAAAAAAAATTTAAAAACGATTTTTTGAATTTGAAAAAATTATTGAAAAAAGAATTTTCTGGGGGGAAAAAATTGATTTTTAAGAAATCTAAAAATTTGAGAAATGAGGAGAAATTGCTAGAAAATTGGTTTTGACTGATGATTGAAAAATTTTCCAAAAATACAAAATTTTCAAAAACTAAAAAAATTAAAAAATCAAAAAAAAAATGGGAAATTGTCAAAATTTTGAAAAAGAATGAAAAATCGAGAAAATTGAAAAGCTTGAAAAATTGAAAAACCTTCAAAAATTGGGAGCAATTTGGAGAATTTTCAAATTCCTGAAATATAAGAAAATCTTTTGAAAAAATAACTTTTCTGAAATCTTAAAAATTATTGAAAAAGGAGTTTTCGGAAATGAAAAATGAATTTTTAAAAAATCTAAAAATTTCAGAAAAAAGAGAAATTCTTGGAAAATTTATTTTGACGGCTGATTGAAAATTTTTCCAAAAATACAAAATTTTAAAAAACCGAAAATATTGAAAAATCAAAAAAATTGGAAAATTGTCAAACTTTTAAAAAAATCAAAAACTGAGGAAATTTGAAAAAATTGAAATAACGAAAAACCTTTAAAAATTAGAGCAATTTAAAGAATTTTAAAATTTCTGAAATACTTATTTTGAAGAAATAACTTTTTTGAATTTTTAAAAATTATTGAAAAAGGAATTTTCTAAAAAAAAAAATCAAAAAATTAATTTTTAACAATTTCAAAAAAAAAAAAAGGAGAAACTCATAGAAAACTGGTTTTGACAGCTGATTGGAAAATTTTCTAAAAAATAAAAAATTTTCAAAAACTGAAAAAATCAACGGAAAAAATGGAAAATTTAGAATTGATAAACCTTCATAAATTGGACTAATTTAAAGAATTTG
Organism: Paracoccus marginatus; assembly: GCA_900065295.1. Taxonomy (NCBI): domain Eukaryota; kingdom Metazoa; phylum Arthropoda; class Insecta; order Hemiptera; family Pseudococcidae; genus Paracoccus; species Paracoccus marginatus. The sequence continues at coordinate 7,634 of FIZT01001610.1, forward strand.
ATCAAAACTTTCTATGATTAAAATGATAAAAGAAAATATAACAAATAAAGAAGTTGAAATCGTTTGAAATTTGAAAAGTTTTTGAAATTTCAGAAAATTGAAAAAACCATCAGAAAAATTTGAAATTTGAAAAAATTGTGAACCATTTGATGAGAAAATTTTTCAAAAATTGGACTGCGAAAAAAGAAAAATTTTCAAACGAATTTTTTTGGATTTTTTTCCAACCTTGATTGAGAGCTACTTTTTTTTCTATTTCATAAAAGTAATTTTCCAATCGAGAAAAGTCGTCAATATTTGCGAGGAAAAGAATAACGAAACATTAACGAATTGAAAAAAATTCTCATTTGATAGTCGGCCAACCTTTGTGGAGACCTCTCGAGTCTGAAACCTTGAGAATTCCCAAAATCGATCATTTTCTAAATACCATTCGAAACGACTCCTTTAAGTACATTTTCGACACCATTATCAAAACATAGCGTGATAGAGAGAAATAATATTATGAACGGAATTCTTCGAAAATTGGCAAACGTAGGCTTTTTTTGATGAAAAATCAATGCTACCCACTCACGCAGCTCATTTCCAACCTCCGTTCGTTCAATTATTCAACATAAATTTCACTTTCGTTTCGCATTTAAATGACAATTCGCCGGCACGCCGATCTGATACGTAATAAAAACCCTCATCGAAAAGTACCTCGCTCGCGTTTCGTTTCGTTTCACGAATCCATATCGTGTTTTATACATATACTCGCGTAAAAGGAGAAAAAAAGCTCCAAATCGATCGTCTGCCTCACCCTTATTATTGTTGTTAATCTGTTGGACATATTTGCTCGAAAACTAGGGTGAAATTATAGTGCACAGAATGGAAGGGCGACGTAAACTGGATGCGATAAAAAAGCCTCCGAAATCGACATTTTCATCAACTGACAGTGAAAGAACATTTGTACGAGTCGACCCTTACCCTCCTCGTTTTCGATATTTTTGGTAATGTCTAATCGTACGACAAGTTCGACATGTTCAAAAAGCAATAACTTGCCGTTGATGGGAGTAAAGTCGCGTGTGAGCCTCGAGAGAAGAATGGCAGATTACGCGGGCATTCCCATAAATATTTTAACGGTGTGTTTACGAGCGAGACGCTTTGCTACCAAGTGGACGAGTTTGTTTACACATCTGTTCGGTTATGATTTTAAATCTCGAGTTGCGTGTCTGTATACTTAAGAACAGACGATTTGATTTGATGAGAGGGCAGCCTTCTCTCGAAGAGTAGAACTTTTTCTCGAGCTGATGAGTCAAAAGTACGCGAGCATAGAGAGCTAAAATGTAGGAATCGCTAGTCGGCGGTGTGGCCAGTTCAAAAAGTAACGAACTCATCTTATTTAATGGTTTATAAAACACTCGTGAATGTAAACAAGAGCGTTATAGTTGAGTATAATATATTGTGTGAGCTCGTCTCGTATATGCGTTTACGGATTCGACGTCGACGCAGGACTTTCTAACTGGCGATACTAGTTCGATATACTTAACTTATTTTTATTGTCGACTCGATCTCTCGCCTCCTCGGCCACTCGAGCCAATGCCAATGTGTAACTGTAAGAGAGTATGTTGGTGAAATGAATTTTTCTCCTCTTTCAGCGCAGCGTGCCTCCTCGAACAATACCAGATAATTAATGGTTAATACGTACCTAAGTATATTACATATTAATAATTAAATCGCCTGGTAACCTTGAGCCGCGTATAGGTAATTAGATACGAGAAATGCGAGCGTCGATGTGCGGTGGCGTTTAAATGCGCTGTATTCTTTTATGGGTACCCGCGTACGTCGGCGTCGTTCGCATTAAACGTGGGTAAAAAGCGCTCGGTCGCGGAGAAAGTAAACGAAAGTAAATCGTCACCGCGTGTACCGCTAAATTAATCCGGCCGGTGAGGTATTTTTGCCTTTTTTTCACGTATCGAACTGTATCGGTATCATCTTCTCGCGGTTGTGCAAACGGTTTCCCAAAAGATTACCTGTACGATTTACGACCTGCGAGTTACGGTAAATTCAGCTATACGATGGGCAAAAATTGATGCATTTTCTAATTCGTTCGACTCTGGCGAACGCAATGTACGTCGTCGCACTGTATGCGATGGCAGTCGAGCCCATCACATGCAGCAGTCTGCTGTTTGCTTTTTTTTGGGGCCAATTTCAAACATAGCAAATATTCGACGTCAATACGTAAACCATATGGTCTCGAATTCAACGTGTGTTTCCGCCTGACTTGAGTTTAATATACATATAAGCGAAATGAGACCAGAGGGGACCTGGATGTATGCGAAATATTGTACTCCCAAGTACGAATACGTCATCTTGTGATCATTTTCGCACGATTGGTGGTACGAAATGAAAAGCCACACTGTCGACAAGGGCTTCCTTATTATCTGCTTTGCAGTGGTCTCGTCGTTTCGCGTCGATAACGAGACTCGAGTTGGAATAATTAATGGATTCTTTTTTGACAGGGAAGTGCTTGAAATGCTTATGAGCTATGAGCATGAACAAGTGTATCGTTCAGTAAACTTATTACTCGATATTTGTACAATATTGTGATAAAGTTGTAATATGTGACCAATTCGATAATAATCGATAAGAAAAATTGAGGTATTTTTATCCAATGGGAAAATTTGAACGAGATATACTTATGTACGTCTACGTTCAAAGACTTATTACTATGTAGTTACGAATTTGATAAGAAGTGTAGATTCTCTTCTATCCTGTCGCCCTGTGTTTCTTTCGAGTACGGTGTGTAAATATTTTCGAATGTGGCATGGCTGATACCGGTGATCCTTTGAGTAAACACATCCGGATTTCAATACCGATAACGTCGTCTGGCAGGTTTCATTCCACCACTAAAAGGGGTTCACCTGGCTTATGTCTTAGTTTCTAGACAACGCAGACGTGATGGGATGGATTGATTGTGTTTGAATGTACCCATAAAGTGTAATCGTTTGAACGAAAAAACTTCGTGCTTGAGGAACTCTCTCGAGATCAGAATAATTTCTTCAAAATTGAAAACTTAAAGAAATGTGAAATTCAAATTTTCAAGAATGATCGAAGAATTTTCACAATTAGATAATGAAATTTTCCAATTTTGTAGAATTACGAATTCATTAAAAAATGGAAAATGGAGAAAAATTCGTTGTTAAAGAATCTTTTATTCTTCATTTGTGAAGGATTTCTTAATTGCCCAACGATTGAAAAAATTTGAGAATTTTCGAAAATTTTAGACTTAAAAAAAATTCAATTTTGAAAAATTTTCTCATTTGGGGAGGGGGGGGGGGGATTTTTAATTTTTTTGATTTTTCAAAAAATGTATTTTTTAAGAAAAATTCAAGTTTCTCAATTTTTTTTTTTCGAAAAAGATTGGTAATTTTTTTGTTTTTGGAATTTTCAAAAAATTAATTTTTCAGTGCAGAAAGTTTTGAATTTTTCAAGATTGGAAATTTCATAAAATTATCAGGAATTTTGAAAACTTTTCAATTTCAATAGTCTACAATCCATACCCGAAAAAGTGCTCTAGAAAGTGGATTAGGTGTGCTTTTTTGGGGGACAAAAAAATCAGTTGGTTTTTTGTTGATAGGGGTGGGACATTCACGAAAATGGACATTTTCGATTTTTGCTGCGGCACAATTGGGGGCTGGAGCCTGAAAACCCCCTTTTTTTCAAGTAGCGCGGGCACAAAAATTCTTTTCACAGTCCGGTAGCAGACACTCCCCCGAGTCCGAATATATGCTTCGTTTCCTTGGGCATGGTCACAATGGCCCCCTAGAGCCCCCAAAGTGTGGTTT
>FIZT01001623.1:0-20916 GCA_900065295.1 Paracoccus marginatus
AACCGTAATCAGAACCCGAAACCCAAATAGAAATAATTAAGGTTTTCCAGCCCTGGGTAGGGGAAAATCGAATTTTTCGAGTTTTACCAAAATCATCGTGCAAGGTGTCTACATGGGGGTAATTTGGTTCGTAAAATCAGAATTTGGCATCAGAATTTTTATTTGACCAATATTCACCTTCGTACCCCGTCAAAACCTGAGATTTTTTTGAGTAAAAGTGTATTTTTCACGAACCCCAGATCACAAAAAATTTGAAATAATTACCATATATTGCACTGAGGTAGGCCCACATTTATACCATAAAGAAAAAAAGTATGTCTTCTAGTTTTGAAATTAGAGCGATTTTAAAGTTTCTACGTGGGTTTTTGGTTAGAAAGCGGTGCAAAAAAAATCTGAAAAAATTCTCAAAAGTTCATTATCACTTCCCGGGTATACCACATGAAGTTCAGAATTTTTGGTTTATTAGGTGCCAAAAAAAGATTTTTTAAACGAAAAAACGACATTCTGGGGGCTGTGGGCGAGGGGTGGTGGGGTGGGAAGTGGTAAATGTGCCCTAAAATTTTTTTTGAGAGTCCTTAATAATATCTGATAGTTTGTTTGAAAAAGTAGCTCTGGGGGGAGGAGGGCCGATTCACCTATCTTAACCTGGGGTACCCTTTTAATTTTTTTTTCGGAAATAGATTCCTCTGATGACGTTTTTACGAAGAAATTTTTTTTCAAGTTTTCCATTTCTTTCTGCCTAGGCAGATTTCCTTTTGTTTTCTTTGATTTCTATTTTTTTTTCCAATTTTTTTTTTCAATTTTTCATTAGATTCGATTTTTAAAATTTTTCGTCAGTATTTTTTCAAATAAATTTTTCATTTTTTTCATAAAATTTTCTTTTCTTTCTTCAAAATTAATTTCAATTTTTAAATTTTTCCAACATTTAAAATTATTTCATTTTTCAGTGAGCAAAACGTGTAATTTTTTTTTGATTTTTCATCAATTCCCTTTTTTTTTCGTTGATATTTTCGTTTTAGAAAATAAATTTTTTGGTCGAGCCAGTTTTTTCAATTTTTCGATTTTTTAAATATTTCATCATTAATAAATTTTTCAAGTTTTTTGGAAATAATTTTTCTGATTTCAATAAACGTCATATAAGTATTAAGTACTTCTTTTCGGTTTCTTACCAAAATCAATTTTTCGATATCTGACTGAAAATACTTTTTTGTGATTTTTTTCGGCGAAATAAGAAGTTGTTTTTATTCCTCATTTTATCTTTTTGTTTTTTTTTCTCGTTTTTTTCGTAAGTTTGATTTTTTAAAATTTTTTGTCTAAATTAACTCGCTTGTATGAAAGTTGAAATTGGAAATTGTGGATTGTCCCTCTAACCCAAATCGTTTATTTTTTTAATTTTTTTTTTCAAAATAAAAATACTAAGTAATGAACCTACCTAACATGTAGTACTTACGGAAAAATTCCGTTAGGGTAAATTGTTATATTACCTTTGTAAGTCGAATCTCGTTTGCACAAACAACTCGACTGTTTGATTATAGCAAACGTGTTCTGAACGCTAAAGGAGAAGAAAAAACTAACGGGCTTCTTTCGTTATGTAAGGCTTTTGTAAATTTTATAACGAACGTATAACGTGTGCTTTTATTTCGCTTTATTAAACAAATGAGCTTGGCAAAAAATACCTGCTCGTGTTCGATTGCCGAAAATTAGATAACATTTGCTGTAAATTTATTTTCTACTGTAAAGGCATCGTAGGTATATACCTAACCTACGTACGTACGTACGTACGTATGTATTCGAATTTCGCAGAAAACTGGTGCCTAACTGCCTATTACCTGTGCATGAGCTAGTTAAACTGTACGAGTTGTGTAGTTTCGATACATTGTAACTTTATGATCGGTATAATAACTTCATTTTTGGTACGCTTTATTGTTACGTCGTGCCCTTGGCTGTTTCTACTTTATTTTCAATTTTTTATTCGTCTACGTCTGTAAAAAAAAAAAGTGATCGCAAAGTGAAATATTCTCCTCCAATAAAGGTAGGTATAGGTACGTACTGAAAAGTGAGTGTACCTAATTTTTAACTACGCAAAGGTGCTCTATAACGACTCGGTCTGAAGCCTTAAACACTATACACGAGAATTTATTCGAGTGATAAATTTTTCAAAGGGTGAAAAGGCCGTAACAACGCGTGTAGAATACAATTGTACAAAGATTTCGAGCCGGAATAGGGAAAATTTCGTCGTATTTTCGAACCCTTTTGCTGGAAAAACCTTTTAATTTGCTAGATTTGGTATAGAAAATAAACCCGACGACGAATTTTATTCGCTGGTTCGAATAGAGGAACACGAGACTGTGAATTAAATAAAACCAGATTAAAAGTAGCCTAGCAGCGCCTATATAACGCGGTGCCTTATATGCAAATTAGCATCGCTCTGCTGGAAATATCTAGTAGCTAAAATCGGATGCGTAATCTTTCTAATTTACACCCCTCCTTTTGTACTTAATTATTTTCTAAACGAACTAATTTACCAATCATCGGGTATGTTATTAGATTAAAACGAATGTTTATGTTTAATTCGCATCGTCCCTTGTATTATCTACAGCGAAAGATTGTGTTCCCTCTTCGGGAGAAAAATTCTACTGTTTTGGTAACGGTGGGCTTTATTTTCGCGCAAACAGCTGTAATTTTTTTCCTCGTCGTTTTAAAAAATAATAGAATAATACGAATCGAGTTAGTTTTGAGAGAAAAATTTTGAAGTTGTTGTAACCGGCAGGTTTAACCATAAATTATTTTTTTTTTTACTTTGTCTCGAAGAAAATTTTTTTTTGATCATTATAACGATGGTATTATTCATACGGGGAAAAAAAGATGTTTTTAAAATTGACTCGCTTTGTTTAATTTAGGTATCTCGGTGGAAATTCGAGCAACGAGAAATTTTCACCGTATAATTTTCTAGACTTGCCTACTTATTTTGTATTCAAATTTTACACAGCATGAGACTGGCAACCAACTAATGAATATTTTCATTTACGTCTTAACCGCATTCTGGTTGGAAAATGTAAACTGCAGTATTAGATAATTGCGTGTACACTCTACATGTCTCAAAGGGTATAAATAAGTACATGTACGTAAGTACATATATCATTTTGTTCTGCCTAATTATACTTGGCAACGATGACATAGCATTCGAAAAATGATTTCATTTTGAATGAAATGTTTATGATTGGTGGGTTCATTAAAACTGAGATTTTTTCATCGGAAAAATACCTCTACAGCTTCTTAGCTGATGGAACCACGGACTTGTGGATGGACTTACAACAGAAGTATGTACATAGCTGTTATCAAATATCGATGCCATTATTCCGGTTTCAAGTGAGAAATTCCTCGAACTGAGCCGATAGGCGATAGCATGGCAGCTTTTCAAAAAGTTTTACCGGTTCGTTGCTGAATATTCTAGATAAGTAAATATTTTTTCAGATTCAGATACGGAAAATATGATGCGATAATTTTATCAGTAGCATGGGTAGGTGGAAGGTACCCATACCGATGAAGGTTGATCCCGCTATAAGCCTCTAACACGTAGCGGATGGAATCAGTTTCAGTTGGTACTTTGTAGTAGTGGAGTCAGTAGGTCCGTTCGTTGACTAGAACAAAGTTGTCGATTCGTGTGTGGCTTTACGTATAGAGTACATATTTCTTGAAACTTTTTTTCGGATTTGGTTGTCGTTTTTAGGTACAAAATAATGGCATCTGCTGTATTTCATCCTACTCCGAACAGCACCATCGATAAGGAGAAGAAACAAGCCTTCGTTCAATTTCCAAATGGTGTGAAATGTCCTCTTATCGCTTTTGGAACGTGGAAGGTAATAATCATCTAATGTGTTTTCGTAGTTCGTAGTTCATGGTCTTCTTCATCGCTATAATTACTTAATAATATGGTGTACAACCGTGTTCATGTTGTCTATGTGATACCTGTTTACTCCTCTGAAATGGGAGAATAGTATTTAAAAATCTTTGAAAAAGATCGTAATTCACTCTGTTATCACCTTATCAAAAAAAACACCGCTAAGCTTGTGTTGTACTACGAGTGTATTTTAACTTGAATTTGAGTCGAGTCTGATAGTAATAACTTCTGGGCACTTCTCGTAATAACTAAGTTACACCATTTGTTCGTTTAATCACTCATTATTTGAAAAATAGCTAATTAATTTCGATTCAAAAACGACGTAAAATAATCGAAGTAGAATTGCAAAACTTGAAGCTCTACGACATTACCCGAAATGCAACGAACATTCCCGATTAATCGACTAAACTGCAAACTGAGAGTCTGAGAGCACAATTTGAATTTGATTTGAGTTGATTTTTTGCAGAGTGTCGATCTGATCATCCTGTTTAAAAATTTCTGAGTAACCTAATTTTTACCAATATTGATAACTTTGACTTCACATTCGCAAATTTATGCAAATGAGTCGAAAGTGCAAAAATTGATTTTCAATTCAGAAGTACTTGACATTTAGATAACCGGTCAACCGATGAAAGATTATCAACAATCAAATTAAATCAATTCAAAATCTTTACTTTTTACGATGATTATTTTTCCACTTCCTCTTGTACCTGTTTTGTTTCTAACGTTTGATTTGAAATTATCCCCCAATGGCTGAAATCTTCAGTTACTCATTTCTTACACTTGCGCCATTCAATTTAATTCAATTGTGAATAGAACTGGTGGGCCCTGGATGATACTAAACGACATCAACGACGAATTATGCCCCATGATAGCTTTAGGAACATGGAAAGTGAGTTGTACCCTCATGTACAATCTGTCCTATTGTACGTACATATGCCTCGCCTACAGCAACATCATTTCAGCTATTTCAATCATATTTAATTTCCAGCGTATGTACTCTAATATTTGATTCATATCTGCAGTCGGAACCTGGCAAAGTATCTCAAGCGGTGAAAGATGCCATAGATGCCGGATACCGGCATATCGACTGCGCTCACGTATACGGAAATGAAAAAGAAGTCGGCGAAGCTCTGAAAGAAAAACTAAACGAAGGCAAAGTGAAGAGAGAAGACTTATTCGTTACAAGCAAGGTATATACAACTAAGATTCGAATTACTCGCCTACGAGTACGTCAAGTGATACCGATCGTGTGTCATATTCGTATGAAAATATTCGTTTTCAGTTATGGAATACATTTCACAGAGAAGATTTAGTCGAACCGGCGTTACAAACATCGCTGAAAGATTTACAACTGGATTACTTGGACTTGTACTTGATTCATTGGCCGATGGCGTACAAAGTTAAAATTTTATTTTATTTAAATATTAATAATCGTTTTCAAATCTTAACCGCAGTTGTTCACTTTAGGAAGGAGACGATTTATTCCCGAAAGACGAGAACGATAAAATCTTGTACAGCAACGCTTCCTATTTAGATACGTGGAAAGCTTTAGAAAAATGCGTCGAAAAAGGATTAGTGAAATCGATCGGAGTGTCCAACTTTAATAGCAAACAGATCGAAGATATTTTGAGTATTAGTAAAATTCCTCCAGCCGTTAATCAGGTACTGGGATTATTTTAATTAAGGTGCAATTTTTGAGTTACGTTCAGTTTAATACAATGGTACCTATGTACTTTCGTTTCAGGTCGAAAGTCATCCTTACTTGAATCAGAACAAACTTCGCAAATTTTTATTCGACAAGAATATCACGATGGCGTCGTACAGTCCGCTAGGATCTCCTGATAGGCCATGGGCTACAAAAGACGATCCAATCTTGTTGGAAGATCCTAAATTGATTGAAATTGCTGATAAATATAACGTCACCGTGGCTAAACTTTGTTTGAGATATCAAGTAAGCTGCGTTCTAAAATGAAAAGTGACTCTCGATAGATGCTAGATTAATAACGCTGTTGATTAATTTGTAGATTCAAAGAGGAAGTATCGTTATTCCAAAATCCGTTACGAAATCACGTATCGTGGCTAATTACGATCTATGCGATTTTGAAATATTCGAAGAGGAATGGGAGGAAATTGAAAAGTTAGATAAGGGACTTCGTTATTGCAGTCTTCACTGGTATGAAAATGAATCACGTACCTACATTATTTTCATTTCGGTGTGTTTTTTGAACGAGTACTATTGTAATTTAATACCATTGTTTCAGGGCTAAAGACCATAAAGATTATCCTTTCAATATCGAGTTCTAAATATTGTATCATTTGCTCGATTTGTACTCCGTAATCGAGTTCACTGATACATCAAGAACTCAAGAAGCATTTATCCAATTTTACTCCGCATTTTTATTCTTATTTTTTAATAAAGTATCGTAAGTTTTTATTATTTTTCATCTGAATTTTTTAGCGTCAAGTTTCATCTTATTTTGTTGATGAAACGGGTGCTCGTTTAGTTGTTCGTTTACAGGTTGTTTTCAACAGTTAATGTCTATTTTAGAATAGATAAGATTAAACTGTTATCTCGAATATTTTTTTTGAGAACTTTCGAACTTCTTTTCTTAATGGGGGACTTGGCTATCTTTAAAATTCAATTTTAAAATAATCAAACTCTACCGAAAGACAAGTATTATTGTTGAAGTGGATGATTCAATCAAGTCTACTCCAATGTTATTAATTTTGAACGAGGAAAGATTTACAAAATTACGTAAACGTTGAAGAATTTTTACGAGGTGATTAGCTTTTTATATTCGTTTCCTTTCTACGAACTTGAACGGTTATCTGAGTTTAGGCTTGTAGTACTGCTGTACATGACTATGTGCTTGAACAGTTCTTCGCCCTTTTTGATAAATTTATAAAAATAACCGAGTATCAGGCATAATTACGCACTTTTTCTTGCATTCAAAGATGAATTCTCCATTGGAGCAGTACGTCGCGATAATTAACATCCGTTACATTGATAGAAATGCGGCCAAACGAATAATACGAGTCGAATAAAATGCACAATGGTAAAAAAATATCTATTCGAGTATAATTAACAGTAGTATATTAAACATTAATGAGAGTAAACTTAATAAATAGCACTCACAGCGACGACGAAGAGAACTGATGATTGAGTTGTGGCTGGTGTTGATTCTTCTGACCTCTATTTCTACCCCGACCTTTGCGACGAGACGATCTAGACTGTCGATCGATGTTCGAAGCGTTATAATCTTCAGCTTTGGACGTATTCTCCGGCCTATAGAAAATATCGACGTTGATTAACCACGTTGAACCACGTTTTTAACTAATTAAACGACCCTATTATCTGACACTTTTACGTACTTCGATCCGGTAGGAGGAGGAGGAGGTTCTTTGTTGTTGGTGCTGGTAAACTTAGATTGCCACTGTTTGATCTCACTTTCGTAGCGTTTTTTTATTTCGCAAATTGCCTGATTATGTTCAGCTTGACGCTGGCTGAAAGAAATAGTCGTTCGAATGTAAATAAAACCAGCTTATAAACATCGAAAAGCAGCCGTTTTAAATGCGTTACACCGCTTGTGAAGCTTAAAACGACGAGTTTGAAGGGAAAAGATTTTCATTTACTTTAATAACGCGTCCGTTTCTTTTGATAAGTTATCATAAGTTGAGATTTTTCCTTGCAGGTCTGAAATGGTGTGATGTAACGAATCGACATTTGTTTGGAGTTCTGATTCGTGCTGAGTCTTCAGATCGAGTTCTTCTTTTAGGTGGTTAATTATGGTTTGAAGCTGAAACAAATATGGTGGCGATTAGCAAACAGCATGTCGATCACCTAGTAAGCTTGTTGATTGACCTTTTACCTCTTCTTCTTTGCTTTTTTCAGCCTTTAGTTCTTCGTTGAGTTGATTTTGCAAGGTGTACATTTCGGAGGAGTATTTTTGCCTCAAGTCTTCCATGGCTTCTTCTTTTTCTTGCATCAGTCTTTCGTATTGTTGCTCTGAATAATAAAACGACGATAAAAAGTTGCAAATTTGCCTACTCGTCGACCGTCCTAATAATTTACCTAGTTGCATCATGTATTTTTTACTTAGAGCTTCGAGTTGATCTTCGGATTCGCGTTGTAGCTGCTCTTTGACTAATTCCAAAGTTGCTCTGGTTGAAGATATTTGCTGAGACCAGTTCTGCTCATTTTGCTGTATTTTCTTCTCGCAAGATTCTCGCAGCGTTTCTATAATTTTAGAGAACGAATTGAAAATTCTTATAAGTTATCGGTTTCTGGAATAGTAATGTAGGTCTAGGTCTAGGTACGTGTTTTTGATCGAAACGGCTTACCCATTTCTTGTTCGTGTTGTTCTTGTTTCTTTTCGATTTGTTCTTGATAGGCGAGATCCATTTTATCTAATTTTCTTCTCAATTCTACCATATCGCGATCGGAATTGGTTTGCAGTCTGAGCAATTCTTTTCGATAAGCGTCCTCTTTATTAGATAATTCCTCTTGCAATTCGTCCAACTGGAATAATAGGCTCGGTCGGTGATTGGGAATTAGAAATGAAACAGAATCCGGACGACTTACTTGTTTTTTGCTATCGAGTAATTTCTTTTCCCAAAATTGGCTGTTTTCTTGTAATAGTTTTTCAGTTTTAATTTTAGTTTCTTCGATTAAATTACGCTTTTCTTCTTTGTGCGCTCGTTCCGTTTCTAATTTCAGTCTTGTGGTTTCTCTACGAACTTTGTCTTCCCACTAAGCGTAGATTTATTTAATTACCAAGGTGGAATTATTACTCGTTTCAAAAGTTTCATTTCAAATATACCTCGGAATTAATTTCGTTCTTTTGTTGTTCTAATTTGAACGAATGTTTTCTATCCTTTTCTGCAATCTCTCTGCTGTGGATTCCCTGGTAGCGAAAAAAAAAAAAGGAGAAGAGAATTAATTTCGCCTTTGCAAATATTTTTGTCACATAGCGTTTGAGATGTTTAGAAACCTGAACGGTAGCCAAATGCGTTCTTTCTTTATCCAGAGTCGTACGTAATCGTTCAATTTCTTCGTTTAGAATACGTTCGTTAGATTGTAATTGTTCGGTGGTTCTTGTGGCCATTCTTAATGATCTCTGTTGTTCGTGGGTTAACCCTCGTAATTGAGTAACCTCGGCTTCGTACGCTTTAATTTTTTCTAACTAAAAAAAAAAAAAAAATACAAATTTCCAGCGAATTAATAATCATATAGCGAGGTGATACCTATACATACTTACAGGATGCAATGATGCAATAATAAAAAAAAAGGACTTACTTCGGTTATTTGTTTTTTCAGTTCGTTTATTTCGTCCTCTAATTGTTTCTTGACTTGTTTAATTTTTTCTTCGTTTTTTTTATCTTTATCTTGTAATTTCTTCTTGCATGTTAATTCTACCTCGCGTAATTTCCATTCGAAATCGTTTAAAAGCTGTTGTTCGCGGTCACTATTCACCGTTCGCAATTTCTCGTATTCTTCTTCAAAACGAGCTTGTATTTTTTGTTTTTGTTTCAAAGTATCGTCCAAAGCCTTCGGGGATCGTTACGTAATTAGTTATTTTGCAGAGGAGATGAAAAAAAAACCAACAATATGGTAATTTACAAAAAGGGTGTCTACCGGTATACCTGCCTAATGAATTATACTCACCATTTGTAAAGTTTTAATTTTTTCATTTTTTTCGCTCTCTAATTCCATTAATTTATTTTCCAATTCTTCTTTTTCTTTTTTCACGTTTTCCAACTCGGTTTGTAATTCTAATATCTTTAATTTCAGAATTTCCACGTCGTGCTGTAATGTGGTAACTTTTTTAAAATCACTTTCGTATTCTGAAACGGAAAAATCAAAATGGCTCTTTTAAATTGGCCTTCTTTTTTACTTCGCGAATAATGTTTGCAAAATTACCTACCCAATTTCTTCAGCAGTTCTTCGTTCAGTTCGGAATTTTTCGCTTTGTATTTATTCAAATCTTCTTCAACTTTGAGTAATTTTTTTCTAACACAATCAGCTTCCGTTTGAAATGATGCCAGCTCAGCGTGCAGTCCTGCCGAAACAAACGTAGGTATAACGATATTATTCATTTTGGTAATACGTACAACTGATTGAAAAGCTCGAAATAAATAAACAGAATGTATTGATTAGAAGTGAAACGTCTGATTTTGACGTATATTTCCAACTTTAAGTGGATTACAGACGTAGCTAATCTTTTTCTAAAATAGAATCGCGAAGGTCGAAGCTTCGTGGGTCGGGTTTTATGGTTGAAAAATGAAAGCGCCAGATAATATAATAAGTGTTGTAATTATCTCAGCGACATTCATTCAAATCGTAATAAATTTTGCGTTTCAAGACTGCGTAACAAAATATGTACGAAGGAATATTTCGAATGATGCGTTTGAGAGATTTGAATGAAAGCTGCAGGAAGTAACTGCGTCGTGTCTGTGTCTTCTTGATGAGGTTTTCAAATTACAAATTTTAATAAAGATACAGAAATGTGATGTTAACAAGAGTACTTACGATCCATGCCCCAAGTTTTGTTCATAATTTCGCGTTGGAGATCGTTGATTTTTCCTCGCAGTTGCATGTTTTCTGTATCTTTTGATTCGACTTCGCATTTTAGAGTTTTTATTTGGTCTTGGAATTTGGATTCTTGATGTACGATGTTCCTCCTGTGAAGGTGAAAAAGAATATTAATTAAATAACTTTTTTGAAGATATAAAATTGAAGTTTGAACTTTTGATACTTTGATAACAACAAAATGTTTTAAAAAAATGAAAATAATTTTTGATAACGGCTGCTGTTTTGGTTTCAAGAGAAATGATCACTTCTTAGCTAGGCGACACTGATTTTTTAGCTCCCGCCATTTTGTTGCAATGTTTTGCTAGTTTTCTCAGTAGTTTTCCGATGAAGTTTGTTGAAAATAGTGATTATTGTTCAAATTTAATTATTTTCGTGGCTTAGAGTTAATTAACGTGATTGTACGAATTGCCGAACTATCGGAAATGATCGTATTTGTGTCCTTCATCGTCTTCGAAACGTTCAGCGTGTCGTCGAACTTCGTTTATTACTCTGGTAAGTGATGTTATTTGCAATTGAAAAACTACTCATTAAGTACCAGAGTACGGAATAATAATATAAAAAGTGCACCTACGTACAGCAAACAGAATTGAGAATACATTAACGCATATATCTTACTTGTCATAAGTTTCAGTATAATTATTCGAATCGTTGAAATCGAGTTCGCTGGCGTCGGAAAACGATTCGTCAACTTCGGTGATGTCGTACAAAATCGTAGGATAACTTCGCTCGTAATACTGATAGCCATCCGTTTCTTCGCCACTTTCACTCTCATTTTCGCTATCTGAGCTTTCGGTGATCGTTATATCGGGAATCTGTCTACGTGATTTCTTCTTATTGAAGAAATCCTCTACGTGTTGAGGTAATTGTTGAATTTCGTGTTTAATATTCCAGTCAATGGCATCTTTCGTGCTACTTACACGCGCCACAGGTGGTCTTTGTTCGATATCGGTTTGCTCTGCGGCTTCGAAGTATTCGTCATCGTTCGAGTCAGCCTTTGTAGGGTTAATTTCTTCTTCCGGTTGGTTTATCTGTTCATCAATCTTTGGCGAATCATCATCGACGATTTGAGCTCCGCAATCGAGCGAAGTTAGTTTCTCTTCGGTGGTATTCTGCGGCGGCGATGGGTTGATCGATGAGAAGAAACGTTCTCGCGGCGAAATAATTTTTATTTCTTGATTTATTCGCGTAGCTTGGTTGCTGGGAGAATTTGGAGCCGTATCAAAATCATCTTCGTGATAATTCGCATCGTCTTGCGAAGTATCCGCCGAATTATGTCTTTGTTTCGGGTATTTATCTTGCGGTAATTTCGTACTCGTGGATTCTGCATCATTGGTCGTTAAACCTTGTGACATCGAATTTGGCCAATTTGGTACATTTCCAGATTGCGAATCTTTGTTTACGCTTTCTTCGGCCGGCGGTGTTTTTTCCACCGAGTACGCAGTAGTACATGTGATAATAGTGTTTTTACATTCAACTTCGGTACTGTCCGTTGTTGATGATTTAATTTGCGAGTTATTATTTGTAGGTTCTGAAGTTATATCGGACGCGATGTTATTATCTTTGGGTTCGACGTTGTTTACGTTCAATAAAGTGTCGTCCGGGGGTAATTTCTTCTCAACGTCGTCGTCTTGGTTAGGCGATTGCACGAGTATTTGCTCCGTTACGAGCTTCGAATTAATTTTTTCCAACTGGCTAGAGTCGTTTTTAGTCGTTTCTGGCGTCGTACCACTATTTCGTCCCAATAAATCAACTGTTCGCTGTTTGTTTGTATCGTCGGTGCTACGATTCGACCATCTGGAGACATCCACCGTTTCCTCTTTACGCTTTTCGTATGTATTAGTTTGCTCGTCGTTTCGGCTCGTACTTCCGGCCACGCTCGATTCGCCGGGTAACTTTCTCGAATCCGAATTACCCATTCCGCTGAGAATCAAGTTCGACTTTTGTGTGCTTTTTGAACTTCTTGGTACCTTTTCCGGTTCTTTAACTGGTTGAACTTGGACGATTCTAGAAAAATCAATGTCATATTTGTCGACCGGCACGCATTGGATTTCGTTTAGGCTACTTTTCGATTTCGAATTCGATTTTTTGCTGGTTGATTTTCCGGGGTCGTTGTTTTTCTTACTTTGACGACGGAAAAAACCGAACATTTTATGGCGCTTATTAACATCGGACCGAGAACTGGATTAGGTTCGGCGTCGCCGAGGCGAGTTTTTCTAAAGGCAATCAATTGGTTTAGTAAAAAATCTCGTTTCGAAAATTACTTTGCCGAGATGGCTCTGGGGGAATTATTTTTGGGAAATGAGGGAAGTGATAAGAGTAATTGGTGTCTAAATTGTATTTTTTTTTCAGGTGTCAATTTTTGAATGGCTGTCAAACCACTTACTTGATTTTCTATTAATTTTTTTTGCAGTTTTCTCAACAACGACTTGTCAAATTTTAGCTTCCGAATCACCATTTATCATTTTGATGATTTTTTCGCAGTTGTTGTTTCTAGTCGAATGTTTTGAATTTTCAATTTGGCTCATTTCACCTTCAAGACGTACTTGTGCCGCCGGTTTAGACTTATTTTCGTTTGATCTTTTCGGCGTTTTATTCTCCCAAAACATTTCCCAACCGAGCCATCTCGACAGAAGTAAATTACACCGGAGCGCGAAGCTACGAAAAGCATCAAATTACGCTAAATTTTCGTCAACCACACTTACACATTTCGACGACATTTTCACCGAACAATCACCCTTCTTTGATAGAGAACTTTCGCGAACAATCGCGCAATCAGAAAATCCGCACAGGCCGCGCGTTCAAAGGTAAAAATATCTAACAAAGTGACACTCGAGAATAAGCTAACGGATGTTACAGTCGTCGGACACTGACGCACACGTTCGTTTGAAATTTTGAATGTGCCAACATAATATAACTTCTCTTACGTGCACAGATATCGTCTAAAAATACGCTCGAGTTTTTTCTCATTTTCCCATACTGATTGCTATTGTGATGCTGACTAACGAGCAATTTATCGTCGCCGCCGCCACCATCGCCGGTTCAGTGTTACCATTGGAATTTCTTTTGTTTGATGGCATTTTTTTTTCGCCTTAGCGAATTGAAAAAAATTATTTTCGGTCGTTTGTTTACCGTCGTTTTCTCGCCGTGATCTGGTAGAAGGTCGCAGAGTCGAGGGTAACGTACGAGGCGTGACTTTTTGGCAAACGTGAGATATCAGTTGCTGATTAAAATGCGAGTCAAATGCTTCGAAGATGGTTCGAAATTATTTGCGTGGAGGTAGGCAATCTCCGAAGGATGTTTGTGGTAGGAAAATTGGCTCACCAATGTTTGAAACTTTGATAGCTCCTTCGAATGTATCGAGTAGGCTACTTTTACTGCATCCATGGCGACAGAAACGCCAAAATGAAGACGCAGGAACTTCGAAGTAGCGTTGAAAAAAGACTCAATTTGGTGAAAAAATTTGATTTTTGATTCAGTTCCTCTATTTTAAATATTTTTGGGTAATAATTACTGGTATTTTTCCTTGATATGCTATTTTTTGTTTCCAACCTTGAATTTTTTGGTATTTTTCGCTGCAAACCTTGCCTCACTGATCATTTTCTTCAAACAACCTCGTAACTAACAAATCAGAACCACTCGACACGAATTTATAAACTTTCCAAAATTTATTACTCCGCCCAAACACCAAATAAATAAATACCCTAAATACTCTAGCTAAATCCTTCACCTTGTCTCACACCAAAATCGTCCACATGCAATCGACTCTTTCGAAACTATTTTTAACTCATGCTACCTTGTATTCTCGCCAAATTAGACGTGTTTATGACTATGGAAAGATGCATTTTAAACTATATACGATAATGATCGGTTTTGTAATAACTTGCTGCATTATATCGACTCACCGATCAGCTATACGCATACTGATTCGACGTTCTAATTTTGTATTATTTTAGTACAATCACGAGACCTGAGCGGTTTAACGAAAAATTATGGCTTCGAGTTCGTTGAGCTGATTAAAGAAGAGCCAATCTGCGATTATTATTGATAATTTTGCGTTCTGATGAAGCACTCTTTTTCGAGCTTTCATCTCGAGTACGTCGGTTTGATCTCCTTCCCTTCATACCTTTTTATTTACTCCGTCGTAGAAGGTTCGTCTTGAGTGGCTTTTCTATCGAGTTCATTTCAAATAATTCTGTTTAATCACTGAAGTACGGTTCTAAGGAGGGGGTGAGAGGGTAGAAAAATTTTCTCTATCGAAAAAAATTAAAATTCAAGTACACTTCTGTATAGAACTAAATTGCAGTATTTTTTCAAAAAATTCTTCTAAATTTTCGTTTTTTATGATTTTTGAAATCCAAGCGATCCCTTCTCTCCTCTGAAAGGAGGTCTTTAAAAATGGATTTTGGAATTTTAAGGTTGTCATCGCCTGTTCCGTGTTTATATTCACCAAAAAACAAAAGATTCCCAAAATTTGAACAAAAAATCCGAAATAATGCAAAACTTTCAAATTGTAGTTGAAAATCTGTTATTGCTCGACTTGATTTCGATCTTTAGAGGTAATTCGCGGACCCCTGTGGGACCTTGAGGGGCTCAAGAGATCCCCAAAGTGAGTTGAAGTGGCTGAAATGAACTTTCACGCTACCATCCTTTATTTTGTGGATTTTATCGTTCAAATCAAACTGTATGATTGTGGAATTTGAATAGCTATGGTGAAATTTGGCAGGAGACAGTCGAAATGGGGGGGAGGGGGGGGGGGCAGTTAGAACCCTCTCATCTTAGTTATTCGTATTTGTACCAAAATGATTCTCTAACGACTCGTTTCAATCAGTTCTCTTCAAATTGACATCAAAGCCTTAAAAAATTGCCAGCAAAAATCAAAAATTTGTGTAAATCGGTTGTAGCTGAAAAAAACCGCTCTAATTAGTAAAATCAGTGGTGCCAAATCGTCTACTTGTAGAAATTAATTAGCTCTTCGGAATTGTTGAATTTTTCGTGCGAATTTCTGAAATATTTTTTTTGCCAAAAACTCATTTGATGACGCAGATGAAAGCGGAAATTCAAGGCAGTTGAGAAGAGACCCAAAAGTCTCAAGCTCCTTAACAAAATTTCGTTAGATTTTTAAAATTTCTCATTTTTTTTCAAATTGAAAATTATTAAAAATTTTCTTTTTTTCTCCTCGATTAAAAAATCATTTTCTTTCTCCAGTATACTCGTAGAAGTTTTTATTTTTTTTTTTTTGTTGATTTTGGATTTCGAAGGTTTGTTCCCCTTTATTTTTATATTTTCATCATTCTCCAGATTTTCTTCAACCCCCGCCTCGCTTTTATTGAGCTATTCGAATTCATTCATTAAAAATTACACCGACACTTGACTGCACATTTCGCTGATTATCTCGTACAATAAACTCGACCTACACGCCAGCTCGTAATACAGTGTAAATCACGTTGAACGATAAAAATTCCACCGCAAGAGCGCCAAGCTCGATGCCAAAAAAATTCGCAGCATCGAGAGCTATTAAAATTCTTAATTGCGACGCTCGTTTTGCGTAATTCGTACAAGTATTGTGTTACCGTACGTTGCACGTTGAGCTGCGGTATTTTGCAATCTCCTGTGCTTCGAAGTTGGGCAAAAAACGAAAAAGGTTTCTTATTATTAATTTATTTACACGGCCAAGATGGTACACAAGTACATTTTTGTGATCAAATCAAATGAAAAGGCTGCATCAATAAAAGAGTGAAAAAAAAGTTGGTCTTAGCTGGTGTCAAAGCGAAAGACAGCAGCTTTGAAATACTGCTCGTTGGGTTTAAATAATTAATGAAAGCGAAAAACGTACCAATATCCGAATAAATTTTGCAAAGCTGTCGCTTGATCTTCATCGTTGCCGTCAGACATGCGAATAGAATAAAGTACAGTTTTGTAGGTAACAGAAAGAAACGAAAAAAAAAAAAACTATGTGAGTAACGTAAGCTTCGCGAGTTGTCACGAGCGAGCTTCGGTTTATTATTATTTTTTGGTATTTTTTCACGTTCACAAGCACCGAACACGTTATCTAATACTGAAAACGAGAAAAATGGAACAATAGGACAGACGTACGGTTCGAACCTAATTTTAATTAAGTATTGGCCGTAGGCCAGCACAAACGTAAACGCGTGTCGATTCATCAATTTCCATTTTACTCGCTCGAAATACATATGTGTGGGGTGGTGGGCTGCGGCGGCGCACAGTTCCAAAAAAACATATACAGAGGTGTATTTTCGAATACGATTACGTCTATATTGGAATGGTTTCGTATGTTTGCGTGTATGGAGTCTGATGTCTGCAGGAAGTGGGTGCGTGTCTGCGTGCCGGTGAAATTTTAATCCAAGTGCGTCAAAGCAAAGTCTCAAAGATGAAGGAGTAAGATGTAAGTCAAAGAGGAGGGCTAAATTCGAGCCAAAAAAAAAAAAAGAAAACAGATGTATGAAGTTGGTTTTTTTTTAGTACTTCTCAGCGCACGTCCTACAATTTTCCACTTCGAGTGGAGGGGATGGTAAAGGGATTAGTTCAGGAAGGTGCTACTATCAATTCCAGTTTTACGCATGAATTCGTCCATTTCGCAGCAGTAAATATATCCTTTGGAGATATCGTTCTTGAAGTCGGGCAGCCATCGAATTCTGTTGCAGATATCCTTACAAATTATGTAATCCGGTGGGATGCGCTTCAGGTACGGGTTATTCACACCCACAATTACGACTCCCTCTTTTCGGTTCATGTCGTAGACCAGTTTCCAAAAAAGCTTCGGCACTTTGAGCAGCGGGTTTTTGTTCTCGTCCTCGTACAGGTAGAGCTCTTGTTCGTTGTTGTTCACGTCGGGCAGGGTGGCTACTCCGTGGGTTCCGGTTACTACTCGGTATCTGAAATTTGAAAAGTGGATGAGGTATGATTCGTGTGTATTGGAGAAATGGAAGAAGCTTGAGCTTTTGTGTAAGTTTGAGAAAGCTTTGTTAAGAAAGTGAGCTTCGAAAAGCAGTGTATTTGTGCATAAGTCGAGTCTAAATTTTAGGAACCCTTGAAACATCTGTGTAATTGTGTTTATTTATTTTGAAAAATAGCTTCAAAAACACTTCAAGATTTTTTCAGAAATCAATTTTAATTACTTTTTTTTTTTTTTAGAATTTTCGATTTTTTTTCTATGATTAAATTCAAAATGTACTATCATTTCAAATTTTCCAAAATTTATCAATTTTCCGTGGGTTACCAATTTTTTAAAATTTTTAGTTTTTCGAAATTTATTAATTTTCTAAAATTTGCAAAGCTCTAAAAAGAACCAATTTTTCAAAATTTGTCCATTTCCTAAAATTTTTTAATTATCCAAATTTTTTAAATTTTTTAAAGTTTGTCAATTTCCAAAAATTTTTAGTTTTTAGAAATTTGCCAATTTTTTAAAATTTGCAACACCCTCAAAATCAACCAATTTTTCAAAATTTTTTGTTATTTTCTATTTACCAATTTTTCAAAGTTTGTCGATTTTCCAAAATTTTTATTTTTTGGAAATTTATCAATTTTTGCAAAATTCGCAACACTCAAAATGAACTCAAAATTTACCAACTTTCCAAAATTTGAAATGTTTTGAATTTTTTTTTGTGAAATTTTGAAATTTTGTTTTAAAATATTAAATAATTAGCTCTAAAAGAATTTCCTGGATTTTTTTTTTGTTTAATTTTTGTGAAAACAGAATTTTTATAGATTTTTAAAATTCTTCGCCAATAAAAGCAACGAAGCCAGTATAAGTACTCTTCTGCATTAAAAGAGATACCCTTCTTAACAAAACAAATTGTATTCTTCAATTCTACCAACCTACTCGTATCTTCCTTATTGACCAGCAGGAACTCCCTAACAGCACCCTCCAGTCTGCCCCAATTACCCACATTGAAAATATGCCACTGCGGAGCCACGTTAATAAAATGAAACGTAGCCGACTGTTCGACTCCATAAACAAAATCAACCTTAGGACTAAGATGCCCTCGACACAAATAATGCAAATGGTCATTGGTGAAGAACCTCACAGCCCATCTAAACGATCCCATTATCTTGCCCATCCAAGATCTCTGATTGTTCAAATAATACGCCGCGTCCACGTTAAAACTATACAATTCCTTGTCGGTAAACGAAGGCCTAGGGACGTTGTTCTGATGCCCAAAATGTAACTTGGAACTGTCGTACCATGTGTACAAGGCATTCTGCGATAGTGGGTCGAAGCACGCTGTCAATATGGTGAAAAAAACCTCATCTATTTGGAAACCGACGTCTAGCAGCGGTTTATCGTTCATGCACGTTGCGCGTTCGGGATTTCTTCTGATGGTCGACGTTGGAAAATCATTGCATTCCAAGTCACCGAAGAAATATTTCTTTTTACCTATTCCGATTCGTACCTTGGTGCCTCCGACGCAAGTTACGATTACCTCTTTGACGGCTCGTTTGCCATTTATGCTGACGTTGAAGTGTTTGTCGAGACAGCTCAGGCGTAGTTTACCATTGTAGGGTAGTTTGATCGTGTTGTTGTTATCGGGGTAGATTAGTTCGACTGGGGTGCCTGTGCTCAGGATGAGAGGGGTTGCGGGGATGTCTCCGTTTAGTTGGAATTTGCAATCTGGAATGAAGGCTTGGGTAAAGGGTGATGTTTGATCGGAGGGTAAATTATACGAGAAGGGCTTACCTTGGGATTTGGTACTTTTAAATAAATTCCATAGTTTTTGTCCTGAAGCAAACAAAGGATGGGTGAATTCAGTGAGCTCGATTTGTTTTTTTGGAATGATGAAAAATTATTATTTTTTTTTCGCATTTTTAAAACGTAAGAAAAAAGTTCAAACACGTACCAAATTCAAATAAGCCATAACTATGGGCTAATGAAGGCCATAAAAGTGCACTCAAATAAAATATCAGCATCGTTGATTTGTTTGAGGTCAATAACCGTTGGAAATAATTTTCGCTAATTTTACTCTCCGCTTCGAATTAAATTAAAAATCAATAAAATTGGTAGAGTTGAGTCATAATTTATCTCGATTAAATTCCGACACATTTTTCCCAAACACTGTTTTCAAATTCTGAAAAACATTGATCGCGAAGAAAAAATATCACTCGAGAATTGCGGGGAAGCCACTTCGCTTTGATAAGACTCGATGATGACTGAATGTACGATAAAGTTTGCCAGTTATTGTGGTGTTTTTATTTGAAATCATTTTCACTGTGGCGTAATGGTTTGCTGCTTTCAATCTAATCTCGTGATTAATATTCAATCAAATTAACAGATACCATATTGAGAAATTAATGAAGCTGTGTAATATCTACCTGGTATTTTTTATAAGCGTTCCGCTGAAGTGTATTTTATTTAATGACCAACTCGAAACTTGATCAATGAACGTACAAAAGTTTTGAAAATATTAAATCAATTCCCTTTCTTTCAAAAAATTTTGCAAACGCATTCGCAGTATGCATTGCGATACGATTAAGCATTCGTGTTTGTTACGATTCGTTTAATTTTCGCAATGAGTACTCGCTCTCGCAAGTCTTCGAACTTGACAACATTGCAGGAGTGATTATGCCAGAATAAAGTTTAAATAAGATTAGAAGCTAACTCTTAACGATGATGCCGTTGAAAGTTTACGTTTTGTTGCTTTAATTATAACCTTGAACTTGACAGAGAAGTCAGTGTATCGGTCTTTTTTAATGGCATACTTGGCTGAGTTATTTCATTCAACTGTGTTTGATGTTATTAGTGGTATTTAAATGGATTCATTTTAGTGAGAATGGGTGAAGGCAGGGTGAAAGGAGAAGATTGACAAAAAGTTCATGTGACATTTACGTTTATTTTACTTTCTTGAAGGTATTGTTGAAAATTCTATTTTCGAAAAATAAAAAAGGAAAAATGATAATTTTTTTAGAATAATTGATGATTTTTTTTCCTACAACATGTAAAAAATTTTCCAAAAAAAGTGGTCAATTTTTCCTCTGTAAAATTGTAAGTGTTTTCCCACAAAAATGTCCAACGTTTCCTCGTTATTTTCCTTCTCCAAAAACAATTTTCTTGAAACAAAATCAGCATTTTTTTTAAATTGTCGATTTCCCCAAAAGTAGTTTAGTTTCCCTCTAAAAAATCAACTAATTCCCCTTTAAAAAGGATCATTTTTCTCTTCAGCAATAAAATTGTCAACCCCCCCCCCAAAAAAAAAGAAATAAAAAATTTCTCTCCCAAAAATGTTTTTCTTTTTTTCTGCCAAAAACAACGGTTATTTTTTCCTTCAAAAATTGATAATCTTTCAACTACTATTCCTTCAGAAAAATGGTGAATTTTTTTCTTCGAGAGAATATTGTCAATTCCACCAGAAATTGGTTTCAATTTCTTCCCTCAAAAATCAAGTGTTCCCCCCCCCCCCCCCCCCTA